>CABEGB010001187.1:0-20000 GCA_901521435.1 Crematogaster levior | reverse complement strand
TCTTATTTATTATTTACATTTTAGACTATTGACCCGAGTTTTCTATTTTATTTAATATTTTATAATTTATTCCTTTACTTCTTCTTGACAAACCTCTCTTATTTATTATTTACATCTTAGACTATTGACCCGATTTTTCTATTTTATATATGATGGTTTATGTCCTTCTTATTTTATTTTATTTGTTTGCTATAATTTTGTATTGTACGTCACGTTGCTGAACTTAATCTTGCTCAGTCCTTCCTTTGCTGTCACCAACATCAGACGACTTTTATATCGAACGAAATCTATATCGATTCACTGTCATCAATATTTTAATCTTGTATTTGTTGTTTACCGGACTGCTAATTATGTAAGTTTTTACTTTTATATGTATAATTTTGCGCCTTTCAATGATTGTTAATAGTTCCTTCACATCGTATTTATAGATATATTTGAAAAGGACCTAAACCTCAGGTCGAAACGTAATAAACGTCGATTAATATATCACTTGTGCCGGTTTGGAGTCAGTTATTACTTTTCCTCGTTTTTTCTTACCACTAGCAAAGAAAAGAATTTCACATCTTATAACATTTTTAAGACTCAAACACTCCCTGCTTTTGGTTTTCGTGAAAAAAACAGTTTAATGGGACGAAAAATCTCACTTAGGCCATTTTAAAGTAGAGGCCTTACCCTTCAAAACGCGCTAAGGAACAATGTCCTGCGATTCCTGGAACCCGAGATATTGGTTTCTGAAAATTGACAAAATTTGCAGTTTTTAAAGTGCTCCCCTAATTTTTTTGCGTAGTGTATATATATTTATAACTTATATATATATATATATATATAATGTAATTTCAATATAGCATTATTTTATAGATAAAAAGGCCGTGAAATACGACATAGCAGTTTGCATCACCTTAAAATTAAATGTTAGACTATTATAACATTATATAAAGTTATAAAAGATATTCTTTTTAAGTATGTAAGTTATACCGTACCGAACTACACATAATCATAGACATAACAAACATTTTTCCAGCCGTGAGCGTACATGGAACGAGACTTCTGTAAAGAAGTACTCTTAATAATTTTCTAGTTTTTATGGAAAATGTATACCATGCTGAACCGTACCTAACAGAAAGATATGTTTCACAATTAATGTGAACAATATGAAAGTTATTTATAATTTTGCGGTAAATTTACGGTAGAAAGAAAATTTCCGTTCAAGGATTCACCATTACGAAAAAACTCATTTTATATATTTAATTTTTGAATTGTAACATTAGTTGGCATTAATTTTAGCATTAATTTACTGATTTACATTAATTACCTTCCAATTAGCAAAAAAATTATTTTATTTTTTAATTATTTTAATCATATATAAAATTTAATATTTAATAGACAAGTATAAAAATTTTTTGAAAAAGTTGAAAAACAATTTTAAAAAGTGTGATCGTAGATTGGAAGAATATTATGAAAATTAAATTTCAAAATCTTAAAACCTTCTCTTATTTGAATATAAAGCTTAAAAAACTACAAAATATGAATTCTTACGCCTTGTCGAAAACTTCTGTGCTTCGATCTATCAGCAATTGTCCGGGAATACACATGCATATGAGGTGAGTAAATGCAATGCAAGTTACAAAAATGTATCTTATTACTTCTTGAGTATGTGCCAAGTTATTGATAAGCTATAAAATTTACGTATTACGTTATAAAATGTATTTTTAGCAAAGACATAAGTACTTTCTAAATATTCACCTGTATTCCGATTACACTTAATATTAGCACATTCAGAGATAGAAGAATGAATGTCGCTTGAGTGAATGTGGAATTTAGCATCTTGACATGTCTGAGAGAAAGAGAAGGTCGGATAAAATAATTTTTAATATAAATGAATATTAGATAAGACAATTAAACCACTTCACTAAAACTCTTAAAACCATTGTTATTATGGAAAATAGAATTTTTCATACAGACTCTAATGCAAGTTGATGTTTTTTCAAGCACATTATTAATTCACGATAATCATTGCCAATAGAATCATATTCCTCCATAAAAACTTCCAGATGATGGTCTGTCTCCATATGTATTTTTTCATCATTGTTTAATTTAATATCTGCCTCGCCAGTAATATTTTCGAGACGCTGGCTTTAAAATAAAATGTAAATTAGCAACGATATACTGATATATTGTTTGATGTATTCTTTAAGTTTATTCATTCAACAATAATTAAATTCTCTCTTAGAAGTAAAAGATATTTGTAAAAAATATAAGAAAAATACAAACTTATTAGTTTTATTTACCTGATAGCTGTAAATAGACTGCAAGCATGCAACACACACACTATGTATGTAGTATCAACGGTGAACAAAATTACTATTGTAACCATAGACGTAATGTAAGAATGGAATACGATTGGATAATAATACTTCTTTCTATCTACTCTATATTCAGCCTGATATATGTATACCAATGGTCGCGACTCATTCAGCGGAATCACAATATCCAAAATTCTTGGTACCAATGGAATTAGTAAGTAAAATATCAAACATATGCTAAGGTATACTGGAAAAAGAATATTACATAGCTTATTACTCGTGTAAAATATCAAAGTATGTTCTTTTTCGACATGAGTATTTTGTAATTCTATAAATTTTGTAAAAATATGATAATATACATGAAATTTTGGACTTCAAAAAATTAATTTGAAATTTAAAAAAGTTTTTCTTATTTAACAGAAAAATTGAACATAACATTCTTTCGATTACAATAGTCAGCAAAATTTTTCTTTAAAAAAACTTAAAAATTAATTATTTTTATACCTGCAAAATAACGAGTTATTTTTTGGCCGATACTAGCATAATATCTCAAGATATGACGTTCGTATTCGCTATTAAAAAGCTCCCAATGTTCGTTCATAAGTTGCAACAGTCGTCGAAACTGATCAAGATGCAAGAAGAAATAATAATAATACTAAATATTATCATATTATCATTACATTATCGATATGGATTTGACAACTCACTTTATCATTATTCACAACAATATTAATTAATTTCGTGCTAGCAGCAAAAAGAGGAATAAGACTGATCATACATTCTACAGCAATATCTATATCACCCCAAGTATCGTATAATAGAAGCACCTAAAAATTAATGATTATGTCGGCAGTATTAAAGCGCAAGTGTATAATAAATATATATTTTTATTAAGAAAAGAATTGAATTTTATTTAGCAATGTTACTCAACCGATTATTTACTAATACGTTAGCATTACTACTTGCGTAATTAATATAATAAGAAACGATACATTACTTGAGTTACGACGGTAGAATAGTGTATCATTGTTAAAAGACACGGTAGTAATATTTTCATTACTTTACGCTGATATGGCCAACCGCCGATTCGCAGCAAAAATAATTTGTTGGTGATATAGTATTTTTCCATTTCCGGATTCATCGTACGCAGGTTATTGTGCGTATATACCATCACGAGTCAGTTCTCTTTGTTAAATGCATGACATGAAGGAAAAGTAACGTGAACAAGAGCAATATGATTACGGTAATATCGGGTTGTCAGTTCAATAATATCGGATTGTCAAACGAGTCGTATAGAATATATATTAAATTGATCGATATCGAGAACGTTGTATATGCTACATTGTAATTTGTATAATAACAAAACTTTGGTCGTCTCGTATGTAGGAATTACAAATTGTTTCGAGTTACAGGGTGAAAATATTATTTCCTCAATAGAAGGAAATAGTGATCTCGAATAAGCGTGAGATGATTTGAGGTAACATATCGAAATACTTATAATATAACTTTTATATTATAAGAATAATTAAGAGAACCCAGAATTGAAAATTGTGCCGTTATATACAAATAATTAGCATTTAAAAACTTTAATTAAATATATATAAATAAATACGAAATACTGGAATATTGCAATTATCATAAATAATCACTGGTCAACAATATTTTATCTTTTTTATGTCACAAAAGGAATGACAGGTTACTTTGATAGGATTTTTCTCGTAGATTACGAATCTGAAACCCAAAATGTTCCATCACGTCACGTTGGAGAAAAATGAGGTCAAATAGTTAAAACAACCAGTTTTTGGCACTTTTTGTCACAAAGGAACGTGATAGAATACTCGATGTGGACTTAAATTAAAACTTGGATCTTAAACTTTAGTGTTATAAAGTAAAAAATCATGTGACAATATTGTAAAGTCGTGTAGCATAGGTTTTTGACATGGGGCCGCAGCCTGAGTTTACTCAATCACCGAGTTCGCGTTGGATGATTTCGGCTACATTGATATACTATGCATGTGTGTAGTGAGGGTCAAGGGGACTTAACAAAGCACTCTGAGTAGTGAGAAATTATTTTATAATGCAACCCCGCATTATAATGCAATTTACAGATGACAGTATTTCGACAAAAAGGAGGTGGGTAAAGATCGGCCATTTTTTGCCCATAATCGTGAAAATTGAAAGTTTCGATTTAGGCCATTTTATTATATTTATATTAAGTTCAAGTATCTTTATTTACATCTACAATAAATTGATAAAAAAAATAAAATAGCAAGTATCAAGAAAAAACCTTCAAACTTGGCATGTTTATTGAATTTTAGCCATTTTAAGCGTTTTTTAAATCTTTTATTTTGAAAAATTTCTTTAGGCGCTTTGTGCACCACAATATATATGTATATTTTTTTAAATACTAGAATAAGTAAGCTTACAAACTAGCACTCATTTGTTTTGGTGCGTAGAGCGCGTCTATGTGATACGAAACAAAACAGTTTGTCCGCGAGTTAACTACGTACACGGCGCGTGCATGTTCGAACTTGTCTGGAGCTCATACGTATCGCTTAATTCTACTTTTAATATTTATTTGGTTTTGTGGATACATATTTACGTATTATTTGTGTGATCCCTATATTTTATCGAAAAATAATGCCTGGAACTCAGTGCGATTCTTGCAAAAAGTGGTTAAAAACTAAAAGTGATTTTCACAAAAAACCTAACATTTTCACTTCAGCTAGGTGTAAATAATAAGAAAATAATAATATATTACGAATTGGCCGATGGGCGAAAAATGGCCGATCTTTACCCACTTCTTTTTAATTTTTTGCCTCTACTTTTTAATAATTTGCCATTTTTATTCTGAATTATTTTGGATACTAAATTCAAAATCAGCGATGTCAGAAATCTCTAAAAGAACAGTTTTGTTCACATTTTGACCTTTTGGTATTGTCTTGTCAAACGCGAGATCAAAATTAGCGCGCGCCCAGTATAATTTTTTGTATACAATTTTTTAAATAGTTTTCCTTGCAAAGGAACCAAATCTTCTTTCAACTTTCTCTTGAAAGAAAGCTTTTAGTTCTGTAGCTCTATAGGTAGAAAATTTATTAGAAATACATTTTCTACTGTGATTGCAATAGCCGCCAATTTTTTTCTTGTAAAAACTTCTAATATCTTCTCAAAAGACTTCAGAAGGAACAAGTTTTTTCTAGTTTTGATTGCCTCAATCAATCATTAATTTTTTTGTCGTAAGTTACCACGTGATTGCATAAAACATCTTTACTTATTTCTAATCCATGTAATATTTTTGATATAAGTCTGCAATCATGAATTGCATTATGCATTAGCCTACCCCATACAGAACAAATCTCCACGTCCTTGAAATGTCTTGTAGACATAAAATGTCCTCTGGACATTTAGAGGACGTCCCTTTTTTTTCTTATTGTGAGGAAATCCATCATGGATACCCGCACCCTCGGGGGAGGGGCGGGTTATGTCGGACTCCTATCAGCTAAAACCTTACAATGACCCTCCTTGTACGTTATCGGGAGGCATCGGGAACGAACTAAGCATACTACTGACGCCTCCCGACGCACAATGTTCTTCCCCCTCACACCCTCCCATTCTTCCCAAAGGGACGGGGAGGTTAGTGTGTGAGAGAGAGGAACCCTCCTCTAACTAATGGGAGAGGGGGAGGCTGGGCATCCAAAAAGAGGGCGCCTCCCTCCCGTCTCCTTCCTGACTCCGGCAAAAGCGGCGTTGCCGGGCCACCTAGCAAGGCCGCTCTCCCATCCCGGGACGCTTAATGGTCGCCGAGTGCTCCCGCACACTCTCGAGCATCGCCTTGACGAAAGTCGGCAGCGAGAGGTCTTCCCCCCAATCTCCTCTATTAGGAGACACGGCGTTCTTCAGCCCACGCTAGACAGCTGTGCTGCGGCGTGTCCAGTGTTGGCCGGCGTGGCGCATTTTTGGCGCATGCGCGACAGTTAGGTTAGTATTATAGCAACGTACCTACTGTTAGGAAATTGGCGGGAGCAATAGACGGGAGAAGTTTCGCGCTCGTGGCTCGTGATGTGTAGTGTCTCGTATGTATATGTGTATTTGTATGTGTTTTATATTTATGTGTGTAAAAAAATTTAAAGAAAAATATGTGTCTATTTTATATTTTTCCTCAAATTTTTGAAGAATTTTTCGGGGGCGATAAATGGCACATCTTTCTTCCTGTGTTAGGTACGCCATTGACGCTGCATTTGTCGCACATGCGCCAAAATTGCGCCCCGCCGACCAACACTGGGCGTGTCCACCTTCTCGTTACAGTGTTCCGATTAGGGACCGGCTGCGTGACGTAAATGTGGCTTTGCGCTTGTGCGGCGATGGCGGTGCAGTGCTGTTACATGTTGTGTCCAGGACGTTTACGCGGGACGTTTGACAGGAAGAGGTTAAGAAGACATAAATAAAGGTAAGGCTTTTATTTATTACAATAATAATGGAAGCAACAATTAAAAAAGCAAGAAGGAAAGTTAGGAAATTTCAGTCATCTTGGCTAAATGACGATAATTTCCAAGGATGGTTGACTCGACATCCTACTGAGGAGAAAGCTTTGTGTATTGCATGCAATAAAACTATCAGATGTTGCAAATCTAATTTAATTGAACATTCACAAACATGTTCATTGAACATTCACAAACGGTCCAACATGGAAAACAAATAGATTCAAAAAAATTAGATATTGATTTATCAGATGCTGCTAATAGTACAGTAACTCTTTCACATAAAGATAAAGTCAAACGCGCCGAAATAAAATTAGCAGCATTTTTTGCAGAGCACAACATTGCTTTTTATTCCGCAGATCATTTTATTCCACTAATAAAAGATATCTGTATGAACCCTGAAATTGTGTCAGATCTTTCATTAGCAGGAGATAAATGTTCAAAAGTAGTGACACAAGTTCTTGCAAAACGCGAAGTTGAAAAAATTATTAAAAATATACAAAATTGTAGATTTTTTATATTAATAGATGAAAGCACAGATATTTCGGATAAAAAACTGTAGGGAAACGAAACGGAAAGCAATTCAAGGAAACACAGACCGGACAACGATTTGATGTAGAAATATAGTTTAATGTTCGATTAGATAATGCCCGGATTACAAGACACTTATATCGTTTTTCGAGCACGCGTTACGCTCGTATATCGCTCAGCCTTTCGACTCTCTCTCTTCGCTCGCTCGCGAGAGTTAAAAACGAAAACAACCTCGCACGTCGCAAATATTGATTGGTGGAGAGAGTTCACGTGACGCGAGAGTGAACTTCTCCTTCTAAGGAAATCCTTTCCCACAAAACTTTTGTGTATTCTTGTTAAATATGTTTCGCCTGTAACTAAAAAAGTAGTTACAATTGTTAGATTTATTATCTGTAGACGCAACAGATTGTTCCGCGAACAAACTTTTTGAAACTTTTAAAAGTACATTTGAAAAAAAGAAATTCCTTTAAAAAATATAATCGGAATGGCAAGTGATAATGCATCTGTAATGATTGGATGCAATAATTTTTTCATATCACGATTAAAATTAGAATCACCGGGTCTTGTTACGTTAAATTGTATTTGCCATTCATCCGCGCTTGTTGCAAGTAAAGCTTGCGAAAAACTCCCAGAATCGTGCGAAAATTTAATTCGAGGAGTTAGTTCTTATATCTCAGGTAGTGCAAAGAGATGTGCAGTTTTGGGTGAATTTCAAGATTTCTTCAATGTGGAAAGAAATAAGATTTTAAAGTTGTCAAATACTCGGTGGTTAGTATTACATAAATGCGTTGTACGATTATTAGATAATTGGGAAATTTTTAAAAATTATTTTCTTTTGGCTGTAGTAGAAGATAAATTAAAATCTGCGGAAGTTTTATTAAGTCAGCTAAATGATAATGTAATTAAAGCATATTTTTTCTTTTTAAAATATTCCTTAAATTGTTTTAATAATTTTAATGCTTTTTTCCAATCTCGTGATATTTTAATTCATACATTATTTGAAAACAGCCAACGATTAATTCGCGAAATAGCACAAAATTTTGTTATTTCAGAAGCTTTAGATCGTATAATTGATTTAAATTTAGAAGATGAAAGGAATATTGTAGATATAAATAACGTATATGTTGGACCAGAATGTGAATATCTTCTACAAACATTATCTGTAGAATGCGCGCGGGAAATTAAATTAAATTGTTTACAATTTTATTTAACTGCAGTTCGCGAGATGTTAAAACGTTTGCCGTACAATGATACTTTTTTTCAACAATTAATGTTTTTAAAGCCTCAAATTGCTCTTTATAATGAAGCTAGAGTCATATTTAAAGATTTAACTTTAATTGCAACGCGTATAGGAAATATTGATATCACTCAATTAGCTTATGAGTGGAGAATTTTACCATCCGTTTTTAATAATGAAGAAAAAAAAGAGTTAACTTCTTTAAAAATTGATATTATGTGGAAAAAAATTTTAGAATTTAAAAACTTTAATGGGGAAAAAATGTTTCCAAATTTAGAGTCATAAGTTGAAGCAGTTTTTTCTTTTCTCCATTCTAATGCCGAAGCGGTTAGGTTAGGTTTTTTCAATAGTTAGCGATATTAAGTGCAAAAAAAGAAATCAATTATCAAATGAAACTCTTTCCGCGATTTGTGTAATACGATCGAGCTTCCAGGCTGAAGGCATTAATTGTACAAATTTTGAAATTGATTCCGAGCATTTAAAATTACATAATCCGCAAAATTTGTATGGAAAATCAAGCAATTCATCTGATAGTTCTTAATATACTTTTCTTTTAATATTTATTGTTTTATGTGCAATTTTAGTGCAATAGATTTTTTATTTATTAAATATAATTATTATTAATTATAAATTAGATAATTTTTTTTATACATTACACAAAGCCAAAGTTTATATGTTTATATATATATATATTATATACATTACAAATATAGTTTATATATATATATATGTTATATGTTAATTATATATAATTATAATCATAATTAATATTGTTTTGTATTTTTCAGAGATTATTATTTGTTTTTATTTATTAAATATTAGGTGATTTATGCTACATAAGTACCTAAGGAAAGCCAATGATATTGTGCAATATTTTTTTGTTAATTGTAAATTAAAGATAGATGGCTTTCCAAATTTGATTAATAATTGTCATTTTAATTTTATTTTTGTTTTAATATAGTTAAGATTTTTATTTTATATGTATTTATTTTTATTATTTAATTAATAACATTGTTTTGTTGTATGAATACTGGTAAGGTTTTTGGCAGTTTTCCTTACCCTTGCAACGAATGTTGGTATTCTTTGAGATTTCTGCCATAAATAAAATAGTTTTATTTCATTTATATACAGTTTATTTTATTTTAAGAATATAACCTTTTTCCCTTTTCCTCTTATTTTTTTATTATAATTAATATTTATAAAATCATAAAATTATATATAGAACATACTTTTATATATATGTATATTTATTTTATTTTTTTAATATAAAAAAAATTTGTATAACTTTTAATGTAATAGGGTAACGCAGGTGCCTCTTTTCAGCTGTATAGGATACTTTACTGATGCCGGATAGCCGCACATGCGCAGAAAAACCGGTCCCTAATCGGAACACTGTCTCGTTACAGTGGTGACACTACGTGTGCTCCCTCCTGGCTTTCTGACAAAGATATTCTCCAAAGCAGCTATGCCCGGAAAGCACCTGTATCAGCCTGTAACGGAGCCCGCCGTGGGGGTGATCCATCCACTCCAACAAGAGAACGTCCCTTGGAGATTTGTTCTGTATGGGACGGTTACAATATTCAAAGATTCAGCTAATCCACTCAATGAATTATTTATTTATTTATATATTATATTTATTTATTTTATCTCTTCCCTTTTCTTCCTAATTTTTTTTTGACGAGTGATAACGTATCCAAAAAACCATAAACTAAATTTGCAAATTTGTTGAATAAATCGTGTTGCTCCAAAACTCGCGACAGTTTTGACCATCGAAATTTAAATTATGAGCCGCCAGTATACATACATTTCTTTTTAAAGCTATCAATCAGTCTAAAAACTTGTCCATTCCCACTGTCATCAACAGTGGATAACTCTACGCCATGCAACAAAAGTATACCGTTGCAGTTGATCATGCTATTGACTGCAATAGGACTTGGAACAATTTCTTGCCTCGGTCTGATATAAATGTTAAATTCTTTTCCTCCATTTAGCAACGATTTGTAAAATGTCACCTTTTTTTAAATTGGATGTCTTCAAATAAAAAAAATGATTAGGACGTCATATTCACTGGTGTCGATATCGTCGTTATTTTCATCTTCAATTATATTTTCATCTTCATGGGCACTGCTGATTGAGTTAGTACTGCAATTACTCTCATATATAAGATCTTCATGATTTTCTGTCATGTGACGTAAGATTTTTTTACGAAGATTTTTTTTCCGGAGTGTTGATGTTTGAATTTATGTGTGTTTATAATCGACGTAATTTATTTGCTCTAACAACGTGATGTATGTGATGCTTTCCTGATGAAAGTTGTTTTTTTTTTTGGCTGTTTCTTGAGTATATATTTCTCCGAGGTTCTTTTATCCTACACTATAAGAAAATCTGTGAAAGAGTTCATACTGTAATACCGAGATTTCAGAGCTTTACTAGCCATCAAAGCATTCAAGCTTTTATTTTGATCGTTTGATCAAGAGAAAATTTTTCTGCATTATCCGCTAACTTGTAAAACACTCGCTTGAGATCTTCAAATAATTATAGATTATTAAATTCTCTAAGCGGAATGATCGTAGTTAGCTTTACTTTCGATGTGACGACACCATGCACTACTGTTCGCAACCAAACGAAGGGCTCCGCCAAGCCTTTCTCACGCTGCATTGCATTGCCTGTGCTATATTGCCTATATAGCATAGGTGGTGTAATGCAGCGATAACACGGATAGTAAGCGGCGATAGTAGTGTGTGCTACATCACACATACTGCTGTCGCTGCTTACTACTTACATTGCATTCGTGGGATTTGTGTCCCTTTGTTACGATGTCGTGAATCTTAGCGTGAGCAGCGCTGCGTTCGCTGGGCGCGCTCAACGTGAAGCGGCGGCGCGGCGCTTTGAATAAAAACATGTTAAACCTTGCGACCGTCCCCTTATTGTTTATAACATTTTCACTCTTTTCTGGAGTGTTCCTTTTTTGGCATCATTTCCTTCAAAAGGAAATGACGACCGAGAAGAACATTCCGGAAAGGTACGGTATAAAAGCGGATGCTGAGTAGGGACGGTCGCCAGTCTACTTTGAGCCATTCGAGTACGATCCGCATTTTCTTTCGCTAAATAGTTTGCACACACAATAGGATAGTCGCTTGCTATCCTAACGCAAATTGTGTTCGTGATAGCAGAGTTGCTTGCTCTGCTACTTTTGCGCGCTTTATTGGAGTCGCTTGCTCCTCGCAAAAGTCGTGTTCAACCGCCACTCAAACGCTTTCGGACATCGCGTCGCGTTTCTCACAGCTCGCTTTGTCCGCGCCGTGTTCCGCACCTCGTGCTGAAAGTGTGTAGACTTGTAAATAGAATCTGTATATAAGACTTTTATTCTTTTGTGACTGAAATATATACACTATTCAACTGTTAAAAACTTGCGTGTAAGTGCTTCTTGTGTGTGCGTGCACGTGACTCTCTCATTTCCTAACGATTCCATTTCGCATCGAACAACTACAAATACTGTAGTTATTGCATGATGTGGGATACTACGTATAGCTGTTGCCATAGCTGAACTATTCCTAGCATTTTGAGCTATTGCGTACGTAAAGCATTTATAAAAGTAATTGATTGCATCTTTATTTAACTCTTTGTGCCCCTTCTCAATGTCATAAAGCTGTTTTTTACCCCTTTTGTAGCATGGTTTTTATCTGACTGTTTCAGAATAGCATGATTACTATAAGTGTTTTGACATGCTGCAATAGTGCTACTGTCATCGTCCCATATGAGAACTCCAACTTCTACGTGTTGAGACTTCAATATATCACTCTCTAAAATTAATTTTTTCCCAACATGGGCTTCTTTTGTAGAACCATAAAAATTTTTGCGACAATCGTGATCAGGGTGATCATTGTTACAGTCGCATTTTTTACATTTCCTGTTACATGACGAATAATCTAAAACACGTCCAGTAAAGTGATCGATAATAGCTCCAAAGCCATTTAGACTGTCGTAATTGCGTCCTACTCTACGTGTACTCCACCCCATATCGTAGGAAACTAAGATGCGAACCACCTCATTGAATGTTATGTTTTAATCCTCTGGTTGTGACGGTGTGAATTTTTCGGTAGATCAAACAATTGTTTTTTATTTTCGCTAGTTGATAGACTAGCAGATAGTAAATCATTCAAGAATCACTGAGAATCATCTGACGTCTCCATTTGTTTAGAAAATTCGCTTTATAATTCATTGACAATTTCAACAGTCTCTGCTGAATTAGAAAGTTTAGACCATGACGAAGATAAATTCTGTACTGATTCTTGATATTCTTCTGGGATAATAAATCCTCTTTGATGTTCTTCTAGTCTAAATGTAAAAGGAAAAGGATATGGAAATATTTTATCGGAAATGTAAAGAATTCAATTTGTAGGTTACTATCTTATTAATCATCAAACATTCATAAAAATCAACGTGATTTATTGAAAAAAAAGATATTGAAATTTGGTAAGGAATAGAAAATACTGGAAAGGAGTAAAAATATTCACAAAAATTTCTCAATAATAGAAGCTCGCTCTATTGCCATCTGCCGCTCCAACTCCGTTACCCTACTACCGTTCGCAACTTGTTCGAGCTACGTCTTCTGCTGCTAATTCGACTTCTTCTTCATATCTTTTAAAGGTCTTGCAATCATAAAATAGCACATTCATGCAGGCAAAGAGTTTGTCCAGTTGAGACCAATCTAAACCGTTGTGCAGAGCTACTGAAAAAGAACAAACGTATGGAATACCATAATAAAATATTACAGTGACTGCATGGTATAGTTAAAAATTAATATTACACACATCTCACCTAGAACACTTTTGGAGTTGAAATCGAAACGTTTGTTTCCACAGGAATGCATTTTACCTGTTTTTATTTCGTTAATCAACAAACATTTATGGCATCTGATTTTCAGTAAAGACCCTAATCCTCGACGTAATTCAGCTTCAATGAACTAATGATCAATGAACTAAGGATAATGTTTCTTTACAAAAATGGCACTACTCGTCTACCTAAAAATGTTACTTCCACTATACGTCTGTCTTCACCAGCAGTCTCAGTATCATTATCCTGAAAATATTTGAACTGTTAAAGATCTCCTATTGACACTCTTCCACTCTTAGCAATTTTCCTCGTTCAATACTTTTCACATTGGTTACTCCATCAGAATCTACGATTTCACAGTCTCCTGTTGTATATTTTCTCCTCTTCAATCCATTCTTTTGCTGCAATAAACGACGATCATACATACTGTTTTTGATTTACTATTTTCTCTTTTCAACGAGGCATTTTTCTGATCACATAATAATTTATGTAAATCACCAATGTAATGTCACATAATCTAAAGAACATAATAAAAAACTGTGACATTTACATTAACGTTCTGCTGCATTACAGCACTAAAATTTCTAGTTCCACAACGTTTTCCCTATTAATAATTTTTTAATAAATTGAAAAAAGATTTGGAATAATCTCTAATCAACAAATCATAGAAATCATGTTAGTTTACATTATAACAAATATAATTGAATTGTAGTATTGAGTACATTTGGTTAAAAAAGTTAATTAAAATAAATTTCTTTTTTCTAGAAGTTGGATCCCTGCAGAAAAACAGTAGCTTCCTTCTTCATCTCCCCCTCTTGACAATCTAGCCAGAACATCCTTAAAAAACTTCACGCACCAGTTTAGGGACACTCTGTGTGTGACAAATTTTTGTTTTATTATTTGTACCATACAAAAGTTCTCCAGCGACATTACGAATTTCCAGACATTATTTTGTACACGGTAACACGGCTTCTTATCAAGATCAGTACAATGTTCTTTTGTATCTAAACAGGCATATTGTACTAGAGACATGGATATTTGAAAATCTAGTTTTTAATATCCGATGCATCCGAAACAATCATGTTTCGATCATTCACGTTGATTGATGAACATTTGCACTTAAGTCTAGTAGATATTGCACCATTAATCTAGAAAAAACAAGTGGGTTAATTGACTACATATGGACATAATGCACATCGCCATCCTGTATTAGAATATCCTGCTCAGTAGCTAAAACGAAAGAAAGAGAATTGAGGCGTTTAGTATAATTTTTTTTTTTATTCAGACTTGAACTGCAGAGATATTTATGATGATTAGGTTTAAGCCTAATATAGCGAAGAAACACGTATAAATGCAGTGCAATAGTTTTACACAACTAGTTAACAAAGAATATATTTTTTAAGATATAACTTAAGAAATTTAAAGTAACGTTGTATCAAAAATACGTTTTAAATATAAAATATATTTTAAATTTTAATATACATATATATTTTTATAGAATATTATTTTTATAATTTTATTGAGATTATAATTATATATTTCTAATTATATATGTATACATATTTATTATTAAATGTGTTTTACTTAAGCTTCGGACTCTTTAACTTTAATTTTTTCTTTCTACAAAAGCGAGAAATGACCCATCGAATCGACATCAAATCGACGTCAAAATCATCGATATTTCATCGAATCGAAATAATGATCGAAATTTTAAAGTTTATTTCGAAGTGTATGTTTTATGACATTTTTAAAGATAAATATTATTTGTGATACGTATTCATCATCAAGATCTTAAATAAATAAATTTTATGTTTTTTAGTAAAATATCGATATTTCATCATTTCGATATCAATTCGATACTATTTTGATTTGCTTCTTACATATGAAGTTTTCATCATTAATAGTGTTATGATTACTGTGGTGCAATTTTGTAACTCGTTATGCAGTGTCATCATTACATTGTCGTTGCGCAGCTTTCCTACGGTATTATTCACGAAATGTTTTTATACATATTTAATTATGTACATGATTATTTCACTTATTGAGAGGAAATAAACCGACGTCAATATAATTATGACAGAAGATATTTCTCTTAATAGTGTTTCGTTTTTTCTGCAGAGTGTGTGATGATAATATGTATTTCTTTCGTATATGTATAGATTAGGAAACTGAACAAAAAATTCCTCTTTTATTTTGTAAACTAAAATTTTTTGTTATTAATAAAAGAAGATTAACGAATGATAACGCGCGATATGGCAGATGAATTATGATAACCTGTCTTCATACGTACTTATAGATTAGATTAAACTAATCAAACAAAAGTCTTCTTCTATTGTTTTATAAATACCATATGAAATTTTTAATGAAAGATTGGGCATTATTGCGCACAATCATCACCAATCTTCTTAATTAATAATTAAAAATGTATATGGTTATTTGCAAAACATTTGCAGAATATTTTTGTTTCAGTTTACTTAATCTATAAGCACACGATAACAAGCGTCGCAATCGCAACTTATCTGTCATATCGCGCATGATTATTTGTCAATATTCTTTAGTTATACTAATAATAATCTTACATTGTTGTTCGCAAAATGGTAGAGAAAGTTTTACCACCTAATCATATGTACGAAAGAGTATACATACATCGTCAAACAGTCTGTTTATGTGATTCTATTCAGTTTGGTGTGGGACCTATATGGAGTCTGTGTTTCAGGTTCATTACTAATAAAATTTACTATAATTATGGAGGCAGAAGAAACTATAAAAACATGGTTGGCCAAATGCTCCAACCATGTGGCGTAAACAAAAAAATGAGATTTATGGAAAAAGAAAAAATTAGAAATGAATACTTAACTGGTTGCCGTTGCCTTCCTGAGAGGTGGCCGATCGAATAAAAACCGACGTTTTGGTCGGATTTGAACTCGGAACTTTGGCTCGTTAAGACAGTGTACATCTCTCTGAGCCACGATTGTCGACAAAAATATAAATGAATACTTATGCAAAGAAAAAGTAGAACACTTTTTCAAAGTAGTTTCAGCAGTTCATACGACACTATGACTATAACGTTATTTTTTTAAATGTAATGTTTTTATATTGTTGATGCATAATTATCCGCCGTTTATGTAGGCATGTTTTTTTTTAGTGAAAATTGTTTACTTTTGTTTACTTTTGTTTTATAAAAATATTCTTCTATGTTTAGGTGATATGCTCCAAAATAATCATTTAAACATGTTTCTGTTAAATTTTTATGTCTTTTTTCATAATAAATATTGTTTAAAAAACGGTGGATAATTATGCATCAACCTAATAAAATAATTATTTTGTTAAAAATATACTGGAAACTTGTTAAATAAGAAGTTTTTGATATATTTCTTTTCTATTTCTTGACAACTATACACGCACGCAGTTCTGGTATTTGTTGGAAAACAGTGACAAAGGTCCTAATATAAGTCTATTTTTTGTACTGACAACTATTTACTTGAAAATAATTTTTATATAAATGTACGTTGCAAATATTTTTATTTTTTATTGTAAAATAAAATTTGTAAAATATTAATGTAGTTCAACGTATTTTTCAAAAATTATTATATATTTTCTTATTTCTGATATCCCAGTTGAAGACTCACATAGTGAAAAAACACCTTTTAAGAGCAACTTTATAAGTACAAAAATATTTAAACAAAATGTCAAATAATCGATATTGAATCGAAATTGAATCGATATTGAATCAAAATTAATTTAGAAAATCGAAAGCTGTACATAAATCAATCGAAATCGATGATTATTTCAATCAGGTTTTGATGTATGTTTTCGATGTCGATTCGATATCAATCTGATGGGTCAGCTTTCTGGCTGGGTTGTATGTTAACGCATCATTGTTAACTTCCCACATATTAAAAAGTCTAATTCTAATATTAATTTGTCCGATAATTCGAAATAAATCATGTCCCACATGCTGAATAATGATAAACCCTCAGGTGCGCAGAAAGTTATTTGTAAAAACATATGTGCATGCATTACCTCAACGTACAAACAATGGGACATTATACGGCAATATGTTTAAGAGCGAGTGTATGGATTGCATACAACAATTGAAAAAGGATATAAGGAAACATAATCACACCAGCTTTGTTAATTTATGTCAAAAGAAAACTAAAAACTAATAATATTTATATGGTGTATAATACTTTTTAAAAAGTAATATTCTATATATTTAATATATATTCCCAAATATACACATATATATATATATATTTTTAAATAAGTATTAATAAATGAAACCTTTATAAGTATTATTATTTTGATTAAAATATTTACTACATATTACATAAATTACTTATCTTACAAGACAACTGCCGTCGATGGCTCTCTTTTTCCTCTCAGGCGTCGACTGCTCATTGATTCACACAACCATCACATTATTAATCACATTACTAATCGAGTGTCACTGCTTTATTAATAAATTTCGTAAATTATTGTTTTTGTAATGTATTTCAATGTAAAGTTTTATTATTATTAATCACATTAGTAATCGAGTGCCATTACTTTATTAATAAATTTTCGTAATTCGAAATTGCTTTTATACGTATTTCAGCTTTATTATTATTAATCATACATTAATCGAGTGTTACTGTTCATTATTAATAAATTCTGTGTTGAAATTATTTTTATACGTATTTCAATATGTAAGTTTTATTATTATGTAGCATAATGCGTATGTATTATTGGTGGTAATGTAATCCGCCTTCAGGTGACCTTTGACAGGACACGACGACTCTCAGTGAGTCTGGTGACGTATATGTCGAATAAGTAAAGAGAGAGTAGGTGCGCATGCTATCTACGACCGCGAAAATCGTGTAATAAATGAAGGTCATAATCTCCTTCACGGAGCATGAGCTGTCATCTAAGATAAGAAGAGGGAGTAGGGAAAACTGGAAAACTGATGCATATTCCATTTTCGAGGGATTTTTATTCTAATGTTAAATATTAAGTTAGCAAACCACAATTTTTGTAATTTACAGGGGTACAAATTTATCTTTAGGGGGTAGAAAATATACCCAGTGTGTGTTACTATGATAAATTTAATTGGATTTTGTGAATTTAATAATAAAAAGGAGGAGAATGGTCTTGCTATTTGATTTATCAAAATAAGGTATTGAAGTTGATGTTAATATTTCGTAGCATTTTGGTTATACAAATTAATAATGGGAAATTCAGTACTAATGGAATCGACTTTCATATTCCGTTTTGAGGATTTTTATTCTAGTAGGTTAAATGTTAAGTTAGTGCTTTGACTTACGAGGGGTACAAATCTTTGCGGTACAAAAATAGTATCCAGTGAGTATTACTTTTGCAAGGATAAATTTAATCTGATTTCACTTAATAATAAAGAGTTCGGAGAAGAATGTATTGCCATTTGATTTATCAGAAATAGGGGTTGTTTGATGTTGGAGCATTAGTATTTCAAATTATTTGATTGGCACAAATTAGCAGTACAGCCCTTATAATTCTTTTTATTTTTATTTTTATTTATTTAGCTGAGGTTAACATGAAGCTAGCATGCCATGGTTTCTTTTTCGAAATGAGTAAAGGTAAATAAAATTATTTTTAGACAAATTAGTACAAAATGAGTACTAAAAATTCTAATACGTCTGATTTGATTTTTGCTGAAATGTTTCGCTAGTTTCATAGAGGTGCGTGAAACACAGGTTTATTTTAGGCACCGACTTTTTATTTGGTGATGATTACGTATAAACATGATGAATGCGTAGCGTGTGTGTTTGTGTGGATGCGCGGTTCTCGCAGAGCTCTCTGAGGAAGGCCTTACAAGCGGAGTAAGGGTGAGACGACCTGTGTGTGTGTTTGCACGTAAGAAAATTTTTATTTTAAATATTTTTGATAACCTAGTAAACGGTCAAATATGAAAAGTACATCCTGTGCGCTGATTAGCCACTTTTGCAACATTGTTCGAACTAAGCTAAAAACCAATTACTATCATGGAAATAATAATTAAATCTATATAACATGCATTTATATCAACATATATTTTTGTCTCTATGATCGTGTTTTATATCAGGATGTCATATGTATTTCAAAAAGAATATAAGCCGCTCTATTGAAATAAAAATATAATATTAAATTACCGTAAGAAGTCCGAGCAATTGTATGCATAATACTAAAATACTACTGATTTGGCGTTGCTAATTTCTTTAAAATAGTACTTTGTAGCAGTCTTTAATTAAATTTTTATTTTATATTTTTATTTTTATATTATCTTTAATTTTTAGATACATTTTATATTTTCATTACTTGTAATTTTTGTAAATACTTTTTAATTTTATATTTTTACTCTCTCTTTTGTTTTTAAATTAAATTTTCGAACTGGTTTTTATTTAATATAATTTTTCTTTAATACATATACTAGAAATTTTAAAAATATACATTTTATTCTCGCCAAAAAGTTTTATTAAGTTGGGGTATCGTTGTAATAATTCATAATTTTTAAATTAAAACAATTATGTATAACTTTTTGTAAAAATATTAAATTTTTATTTTCAATGCTAATTTCTCGATATCAGTATTTTATATAATAGAATAAAAATTAAAACTATT
>CABEGB010001186.1:70065-176214 GCA_901521435.1 Crematogaster levior | reverse complement strand
CGTATGGCAACTCTATGTACTTCAAAATTAATTCTGGTATTAATACGCTGACCAATATTCGTTAAATGTCCTTTGCTGTCTGTTTCAGTCTGGAAGTTAATTTGTTTAATATTACTGATATACCGTCTTTCTTTTTGTGACATCAACCAATGAAATTTGTTTTCATGTAATGTCGTTTGTCTTTTGTAATGATTTTTGAAAGATATATGCCAAGAATCCAGCATGTCATGCCACAGGCGAGGGGGGAGGGTATTAGAAAGTATGCGAAACAGTCTGTGAAGGTTACATCTCAAAAAATAAATATATCTGTGTAAATCAAAAATCTCGACGTTTATCCATTATTCCATACTAACAATAGGTGGTTTATCAATCTTACAAACACGGACATTCCATGTGAAGTTTCGAATCTTTTGCAATTGGGGGACAGATTCAGCTTACCTGACACGTTCGATAAGAAGAACGCTATTATTACATTTATTAAGGACATAGAGACTTATTCTAACTCACCTAAGTTTGGAATCCAAGAAAAATTATGTGACTTAATAGTGCCTAAACTCCATCATTATCTAACAATAAAACCTTCAAACAATCCTATGAACAGCATACTATTTAACATGGTAAGACAGACACGGATGTTTTGCCATGAACACCCCGACATTATATTTACAAGGGCTGACAAAGGTAATATTACAGTGGCTATTGATAAAGACACATACAATGACAAAATGATAGCTCTTCTGAACGATAAAAATACTTATGTGAGGGTGAAGAAGGATCCCTCCTCCCTAGTAGAAAGACAACTCAACGACATACTAAAAAGATGGTTACAGAAGGAATATATCTCAAAAAAGGATTATTTCACTCTTAAAAGTAGTGATTCCCCACTCCCCAAAGCCTATGGGCTTCCTAAAATACATAAGAACAATTTTCCACTTAGAATCATTGTTTCGTCGACGAATAGTGCTCTCTACAATTTGGCCTCCTTTTTGAACAAGATCTTAACCGACAGTCTTCCACCCGCTAAGAGCTACATAAAAAATAGTTTTGAACTATACGGAAAATTATCGGGACTGACGTTGGGTGATTCGGACGTTTTATTTTCTTTGGATGTGTCTGCTCTTTTCACTAACGTTCCTCTGAATCTTGCAGCCCAGGGGATTAACAACAGATGGAACTATATCGAGCCGAATACTACATTATCTCTACGTGAGTTTATGAATGCCATTGATTTTGTGTTAACGTCTACGTTTTTTAAATACGATAATAACATATACAAACAAACCTTTGGAATACCGATGGGCTCTCCGCTATCGCCTATAATAGCAGATATTGTGATGCAAGATTTGGAGGAACATGTTCTCAACTCTGTTAATTGCTCACCCACTTTTTATTTTCGTTATGTAGATGATATTGTTTTAGCTGCCCCCGCCAGTGAAACATTATCATTTCTGAATAGTTTTAATGCATATCATGATAGACTTGGTTTTACTATTGAATACGAAGATAACAATTCCCTTTCCTTTTTGGATCTTAAATTAATTAGGTATAACCATATGATCAGGATCGATTGGTTTCATAAGAACACGTTTTCGGGTAGATTTCTCTCTTACTTTTCCAATCACCCGCAGAATCATAAAATCGGTACTATTTATAGTTTACTAGATAGAGCATTATTGCTTTCACACCCATGTTTTCACCAAAAAAACATCGAACTCATTATTAACATTTTATTAAGTAATGGCTTTCCCCTACATTTCGTTTTTAAACATATTAATTCTAGACTCTCTATTTTGTCGAATAGGTTTAGAACAAATAATAGTACGATCACATCCACACCCATTAACACACAAAAAACGTTTATAGTTTTACCGTTTATCCGATACATCTCCAAGTCTATCAAGGAAATAATTAACAAATCTAGGTTGTCAATTGGCTATAGATGTTTAAACCAACTCAAAAGGTATATTTCTCCATGGTGTGGTGAGCAAGTACGTTCAGAAAGAAATAACGTTGTATACAAGATTAATTGCACCAATTGTGATGCATCTTACATAGGACAGACTAAGAGGAAATTAAACACACGCATGAAAGAACACAAATATAATATTAGAGCAGATCCTTCCAAACATACTGTGATATCAGAACATACCGTAGATCTTAATCACCGTTTTGATTGGGATAATATCAAAATTTTAGACGTGGAACATAACTATTATAAGAGGCTCATCAGCGAGATGATACATATAAAACGACATACTCATGCGATTAATTCTCAAAAGGATACAGAATTGTTGAACAAGACATACTTCAGTCTTATTCACGATTTGTCGGTCGCATCCCCACCCTGAATACCTTGCGCGCAGCGCTCTTGTCTTGAAAATGTCATGATTTTTAAAGTTTTCCAAATGCCGATAACAGTAACCGTTTAGACTTCTTCGGATTAACATGTGTCTGACTTCTACTTATTGTTTTTTATATTTTGACATCCGCAATTTTGGTTTTAATTTTTGACAGGTATTAACTCTTTTATATTTTTTCGGTTTCGTTACTTTGGCTTCTCTTGTCTCATGATAAGTGCAGCTTATCACGACGGTTTTCTTGATCATGACATTTTAACTAAGATTTTATTTTTATCTCTGTATACTCTTAGAATGCGTTGCTCCCACATTCTTAATTAACAACACTGACGGTCGCATGGTTTCAAGGAGGGAAACGTCGGCATGGTCCAACTTACATATTCTCGCCAAAAAACGAGGAATAAATTGTCATCATGCTTCTTTTACGGACTTGATCGCATGTCACCGTTGAGATCGTCGTGCCATACGGTTCATTGACCTTAGGTTATTGTTATCGTTACTGTATGTTACCGATGAGTTGTCTACGTAATGTTCGCGTACTGTTATATTTATTCTTATTTTACTTCTATATTCTCGCTTACGCGGTTCATTTTCATATATATATATCTGTTTGTTCTATCGATTACATTAGTCTATTTTTTTAATCATACATGTATTCATATGTCATATAGTTATATTAACCGTTTTAGGTTCGAACACGTTTATACGTATTAACAGTCCTTATGACTATTTTTTTATTGCTGAAGAAGACTCAGTGTAGTCGAAACGTTCAATTTGTTTTATATGTTTTAGTTTGAATAAAACTTGAGCGATTTAATTTATATATTTTTTGTTATAACATCCTTTAGGCTCGATTGATGCTTCTAGTGGCCTTCTTATTTCTCATGCAATTTGATTTTGTTTATATCGAGCGTGGATTATTGTTTTAACATACATATATAATTGGATATAGGTGAAAACAAATTGAGTAAGTTCATCAAAGCGCAGAAAGACACAACCCTTATTTTTGTAACATGAATTCCATTTATAAAATCTTATGTGAAGAGCGTAATGCGTCTTATGTGGAACAGACGTCTTATGTGGGAAAGAGACAGCTCAAAAGAGCTGGAATCTACAAAAGAACTAGGATCAAAGAATACATGAACAACATTAAACTTAACTAAACATTCTGTTATCTAAGAATATTTTAAATTTGAACTATGTATAATTTTGACTAGGATAATAAAATTGTGATAACGAACCAAACTTCCACAAAAAACTCATCTCAGAAATGATCCATATAAAGGAAAAAAATGAACTTAAGGTATTTCTCGTGTACCGTACTAATAAATCAGTGCGCCTTACTGAAAGTAACTTAACCCTTTGCACTCCGCGCCATCCCAGATGTTACCTACCAGCCACTTGGCACCACTTTGTCGCAAAAACGTGCACTTACGAATTTCTAATTGTTATTACGAATTCACAAAATAATATATCACAAATGATGAATAAGTTGATTCCCCGTAATCACTAATAAACTTTAATGTCCCCTCAGAGGGGACAACGGGTGCAAAGGGTTAATAATGTTTTTTAAATAAATACACAAAACATTAACAAAAACATAGAATTTCTGTTCTTATATTGTGTAAAAAAAAATTATTTGAGTTGTTTATTAACATTTTTTTGTCATTTCAATTTTTGATTTTTGACTAATATTTCGTACGGCCCTGTCAGCATACATTCACATTGAGTGTATATGAACAAGCGCACACTAACGTACATCAAACACTCGTGGCAAGTTGCAGTGCGCATCATATTTGGGGAAGTGCAAATGAACAAAAATGTCAAAACACAATTTTGGTTTAGTGAAAAGTTTGCCGTTAAAAAAATATTGATAAGAAATTGAAAGCTATCGGCTATGAATCGTGTAAAAAGTGCACAAAAAATTGAAGACGACAAAAATATGGAGGACACTGGTGTATGCAAAAGAATGCGTTTTGTCGAATTGCCTACACTTGGAAAAAATTTAAAATGTCATCAATTACTGTATTTGGCAATACAAATCTGATACGTCGGAGTGCTCTTTTACCTTGCAAATCGTTTGGCAATACATATCTGTTTCCATAGTCTTATCTTATCTGCGTTTGATATTAACATTTTCAGAACAAATCTTCTCGATTTGCTCTGGATTCGAAGATCGAGCTCGTAGAGAAGACGGTTGTTTGCGCGCGAAAATTAACTTATATAGGTTAGGTATTGGGCGAGAAAAAACGTCATTGCAGCTATTGTGCAATGTTTTTTGGTTATATCAAACTGCATAACATCTGTTTCTCTATTGGTTAAAATTTTACAAGAATACAATATTCTTTTAATTAATCAGCAATGTCTTCAAATATTTATAATCCTGAAAATGATACTGATGGAAAAAAAATGCATAAATTTTCTTCCAGCAAAATAATATTGGGTTGCCCGAAAAGTAATTGCCGATTTCACACATAGATGGCTTTAGTGATATTTGTGAATGTCTTATGTCAATTTTGTGATTTGTTTTTTTCTGACGTTTGTTAGCTGTCACTTTTAGTTTACTTTAGAAGCAAATTGCACGTGTTTTTGTTGAAAATTGTTAGTTTGGCGTCAGTTTTAGTATGGAGTCCAAAAACGAGCATTTTCGTCATATTTTGCTTTTTTATTTCCGTAAAGGAAAAAACGCAGCGCAGGCTGCTAAAAAGTTACGTGATGTGTATGGTGAGGAAGCCTTAAAAGAAAGACAGTGCCGAAATTGGTTTGATAAGTTTCGTTCTGGAAATTTTTCGCTCAAAGATGAGCAACGTTCGGGTCGGCCAATGAAAGCTGATGATGAGCAAATCAAAGCCATAATCGAATTGGATCGTCATGTAACTGAGCGAGAGATTGGAGAGAAGTTGAAAATACCGAAATCAACAATCCACGATCATATAAAACATCTTGAACTTGTTAAAAAACTTGATATTTGGGTACCACATGAACTGAAAGAAATTCATTTAACAAAGCGTATCGATGCTTGCGATGTGCATCTCAAACGCAATGAATTCGATCCTTTTTTGAAGCGAATAATCACTGGTGATGAAAAATGGATTGTTTACAATAATGTCAATCAAAAACGATCATGGTCCAAGCATGATGAACCACCACAAACCACCTCGAAAGCTGATATTCACCAAAAGAAGATTTTGCTTTCAATTTGGTGGGATTGGAAAGGTGTGGTATTTTTTGAGCTGCTTCCAAGGAACCAAACGATCAATACGGAAGTCTACTGTCGGCAACTGGACAAACTGAATGCAGCGATTATCGAAAAACGGCCAGAATTAGTCAATCGTAGGGGTGTCGTCTTCCACCAGGACAACGCCAGACCACACACATCTTTGGTCACTCGCCAAAAATTAATGGAGCTTGGTTGGGAATTGATGTTACATCCACCATATAGCCCTGACCTTGCGCCATCAGATTACTATCTGTTTCGATCTTTGCAGAACTTGAATGGTAAAACTTTCAATGATGATGAAGCTGTGAAATCGCACTTGAATCAGTTTTTTTCCGATAAAAACCAGAAGTTCTACAAGCGTGGAATTATGAAGTTGCCAGAAAGATGGCAGAAGGTCATCGAACAAAATGGAAATTATATAATTGATTAAATTCATTCTATGTACAAAAAAATTGTATTTTATTTTTAATGAAAAAATCGGCAATTGCTTTTCGGGCAACCCAATAGAATCAGCTGACACTCTGAATAGCTTTGAATCCTCTAAATCATTCGGTATTGAGTTTAGTGCTCGGTTTGCTCGAAGATCACATATTCAAGCACATCTGCTCGTTTGCATTTCAGATTTATATTGTCAAACGCAATAAATGTCATCAAGTACTCAGTGTTGAAAAAATTATTAGTGAGAAACGTGTCGGTCTCACTTCGATTTTAGACGTTTCATGTGAACATTGTTTACTAATTACAAAAGTGCCTACGAGCAAATTTCATACCACGAAAAATAATGATAGACCATTCTGTTGTGCCAGGGATAGGCACAAGATAGCGGTTCGTCGTCCGTCGAGGCTGCTGGGCCGAGAGAGGCACTGAGACCTTTGGTGGTGATGTCGTTGATTAAATAAAGAACACTTTCCTTGATTTTGACTGTTTTATTCACACACTTTATATTACACTGTAAGATCGCACGTTACACTAATTTAGAAAGACTGTTTCACACAGATTTGCTTAGCGTCGCCGCTTAATAAATACTGACCGCACGTCACTACTCAATGATTATCGTTCAATGATTACTGCCCGAATTATTATTAATTACTGCCCGCGATGCGCTCGGCGTATCGCGTTATAAGGGCATCAGTGCCCTCATTTCTTGTGATGCAACTGCTGACTGAGCTTTGGATCAGCAGTTGCATTTTCAGGTGGCCTCGTTATACTTTTTGGTTATGACCTGATTTAGTAATTTAGATTTGAGTTATTGGTTTCGTAACTGTTGGGGTGTCGAAACCAACAATGCTGCGATAACTGATTTAGGGAAAAATCAGGTCATAACAATTCAGATGTCAACACAAAAATTGTGATGGGTAAATTAATGTCTTTTCATCGATAATTCACAAAAAATATTATAAAACATTTCATCTTTTTTAGTTCTTATTCTCGTTTACTCATTCTAATGCCTAAACCTAACTTCAAATGTTTTTTTATAGGTGTTATACATGCAGACTTTGGTTGCACTACCCTGAACAAACTCTTAGCTTGTGCAGATACTCCAGCAATCTCACCAGATTTATTCAATGCTATGAACGAGAAATAGATCTTATAATTGAGGAAGTGGTAAAGATAGCTGTATGAATGCTGCAATTGAGGAGAAACGTTTGGTTTTGTGGAAAATGAAAAAATTGTGTGAAGAGTTATGAGTTTTCTTTGATTGGAACATGATGGTGAAATTTGATTTAATTTAAGAAAAATGAAATAGTCATATAGAAAAATTTAATTGTACAGAATCCATCATGTTTTTTCTTCTGAAATTTACTTGTTAGGGATCAGTGTCAAACATCAGATTACTATTATCACACGTTCAAATATTGTTACTAACAATTTGTAAAAATGCAAATTGTATATAAAAATTATAGTTTTATATTTGTAAAATAATAGAACTATAAATTGTACATAACATGAAACGTATTGTGAATGCCCAGTTAATTTTTTTAAATTTTCAATTACTATCACCAAAAGAGATGATACATAACACAAAAAAATGTTTTCTTTTATTATAATTTTTGTTAAATAAAATCTATTTCATCAGTTATGGGGCATAACATTATATAACAAATATTATCATTAATGGATTCATGTTTGAAAATGTCCCTGCAAAAATAAAGAAAATAAAAATAAAAGAAGAATAACATAAGCCTTTTAAGAGCCGACCAATAATGACAAATTGATTATAATAGTTTAAGTTATATATTAAAAATTGTACATCAAATATATAAATGTCCTACGCGTTTCGAACTCACGGAGTCCTCTTCAGTGAACGCAACAATACTCATCTCACACAGAAATTCGAAGTGTAGAACGGCATCCTCTTCGCAGTGAGAATACCGTTGTCATGTTATAAAATTCGGAAGTCATAGGGTATCCTCCTAACTGGTTCGGTGGAGCGATAACTGTCCCAACATACTCTCTAATATATATCAAGAGAAACCACATCTTAATTTAATAGAACTTGCATTGTTATATATGTGAGAATGTATGATCTAAATGTTTTGAATATATTAGTAATGATTAAAGAAGTTAAATTGTTTTGAGGGATGGGGTGTAAGTCCATACCTTTTTTATTGTCTTTGAAGTAGTCTTGAAATTATGGATGGTAAAAGAGAGAAAAAAACACATCTTACTTCTGTGACCGTTAAAATCAATTTGAGAGAGTATGCAAAAACAAGACATCGCTACACCAACATTTTGTCATATCACCAGAGGGCAAACACGAAATTACATACATCATTGTTTTTCTGTCTATCCCGATTAACCGATGTTAAAACTAATTATTTGTAAACTCCGAAATGACATCTAGATAGATTTCGTTCAGCTGTTCAGTATCTCTTTGCAAATTGATACTCTTCTTTTGGGACCTAATATGTATCATTTCTGATATTAGTCTCTTGTGGTAGTTAGACTCGATGTCAAGTATCTTAACATCATCCCAATCGAAAGAGTGATCACATTGCACCACGTGTTCCGTGACGACCGAGTGTTTTGACGGATCCTGTCTCAAATTATATTTATGTTCCCTCAATCTAGTTGCCAACTGTCTTTTCGTTTGTCCTACATAGGAAGCCTCGCAATCTTTACATTGTATTTTATATACCACATTCCTCATTTCCAACTTTCTTGTACTGTCTTTAGGGACTCCGATAAAGCTGTTAAGGTTGTTAATACATCTAAGTCCTAATTTCAGATCCGATTCTTTAAGACTAGCAGAGATTCTATTGGTAATTTTTTTAACATATGGCAAACCTATGTACTGCTTTTGTATATCATCCGAGTCATCGTTAGATATCGTTGTGTCTTTATTATTCTGTGTAATTGATATGAGTTTATTTAATTTTGTTTGTATGCAATAAAAAATCGTGTCCAATGGATAGCCGTTGTCTAATAATAGTCTAATACATAAGTTAATATTTTTTTCGTGGAATTTTGGATGGGAAAGGAAAATAGCTCTGTCAATTAGATTATATATAATACTTGTTTTGTGGTTATAAGGATGTTCGGAGAAAAAGGAAAGGAATCTACCAGAGAATGTTTTTTTATGGAACCAATCCAAATAGATCGTTCTCTCTTGTAGGATGATTTTTGTGTCTAAAAAGCTGATTTCATTATTGACGCAATGTTCTATGGTGAATTTTAATCTTTCATGATACTTATTGAATTTGTTATGAATTTTATTTATTTCGTGTGATGGTGCCGACATAATGATATCGTCAACATATCTGAAATAAAAATCTACGTAGAAGTCTAAAGAGACAAGGATAGTTTTTTCTAAGTCTTGCATCACTAAGTCCGCTAGAATCGGTGACAAAGGGGACCCCGTCGGAGTACCAAAGCTTTGCTTATAGACATTGTTGTTGAAAATGAAAAAAGTAGACTCCATTATAAATTTAATTAGGTCTATGAATTCAGATTTTGGAATACTGGTATGTTGTTTAATGTAAGACCATCTTTTTGAGAGGCTCTCCAATGCAAGTTCCAAAGGAATATTAGTAAAGAGAGACACAACATCCAAAGAGAAAATCGTGTCTGAACTTGCCAATTTTATTCCTGATATTCTTTTATATAGCTCTTTGCCATTTTTTATGCTCCTGCTACTTTTAGGAACTCCCTCAGAAATAATTTTTTGTAAGTACATTCCTACATTATGTAACGCTGTATTAACAGATGAAACAATAACTCTATAGCTAAGTGTCTCTTTATGAATTTTTGGGAGACCGTACGCTTTAGGGAGAAGAGAATCGCTTGATCGTAATTGGAAAAGCTCAAACTTATTTATATATCATATAAATAAATTCACAAAGAAAGCCTTATTTTGAGCCAAAAAATTTATATATATATATGAACAAAGTATACAAAAATATGAGGAACATAGTGAAAATTATAAAGATAGATGCTAAGATGGACGAAAGATGATATACAAAATAAATATAAATATGAAATATAAACCATAAAACCTCATAAACGCGTTTCAGCTACACAGAGCCCCTTCAGTAATGTAATTGTCGCAGGTATGTCAAAAATTGTAGTCAAAAACCATTTCAAGTAAGGATGAAACCGCATTCACATAGCTAAGGGAATGCCGCAGTCAAATTTCTTAAAAGGATGTCGAATACTCCAACGGGTTGAATATGTCCGTGAAGTGATGACCGTTAAAAAAGTCGAAAGTACTGATGAAAAGGACCAAAAGGAACAATATATTTTTAATGAGATTCTCACGGAGTTAATATTAAGTAAGATTGTGAAAAAAAATTTTTTTTATAATAAAATATATAAATATATGTGTGAAAGAATACCTGTAAGATTCCACATAGTTCTTGGTAAAAACGATATAAAATAATGTCTGTGTCGATGTCAAGATTAAAACGGAATGAGAAACGATTTTCAAAATAAGGTCATCACTTCGTCGGATAACAATTCTTAACGTGTTTTTAGGTGGGAAGGCAATATCTAATTATTAACATGTACATGTCATGGTATCATCACGTGATTTTGTTGTTATTATTACATATTTTCTATTGTTAGGCAAGCCCGGATATAATATCTAAATAAGCTTCATTTAGGTGTTCAGAATCTTTTTGGAGATTAATGCTCATTTTTTGTGACTTAATATGGATCATTTCTGAAATTAATCGTTTTTGATAATTAGACTCCGTATCCAATATCACCACATTATCCCAATCAAACGAATGGTTATATTTAAGAATGTGTTCAGAAATGACTGAATGTTTAGAGGGATCTAATTTAATGTTAGATTTATGCTCCTTTATTCTGGTACCTAATTGTCTCTTTGTCTGTCCGACATAAGATGCTTCACAATCTTTGCATTGGATTTTATAAACCACGTTATTCTTTTTAAACTTCTCGATTCTGTCTTTTGGAACTTTGATAATGTTGTTCATTTTGTTTATGCATCTCAGACTTACATTTACGTCTGATCTTTTTAGATAATTGGATATTTTATTAGTGACATTTTTTATATATGGTAAAACGATGTAAGGTCTTTGATTATTGGTGCAAATCTCATTATTTTGGACATTTTCTTTGTTATTAAAATTAAAAATGTGCTTATGAATCCTCTTATGCAGACAGTCAAAAATCAATTTCAAAGGATAACCATTGACAATTAACAGATTGATACAAAACGGTTTCATCCTTACTTGAAATGGTTTTTGACTACAATTTTTAACATACCTGCGACAATTACATTACTGAAGAGGGCTCTGTGTAGCTGAAACGCGTTTATGAGGTTTTATGGTTTATATTTCATATTTATATTTATTTTGTATATCATCTTTCGTCCATCTTAGCATCTATCTTTATAATTTTCACTATGTTCCTCATATTTTTGTATACTTTGTTCATATATATATATAAATTTTTTGGCTCAAAATAAGGCTTTCTTTGTGAATTTATTTATATGATTTTGATCTAATGAGCCTTTGGATTTGATTCCATATTTTTACCTTAATTGTTATTTATATATTTTTTTCCAAACCAACTTTTTAGGGTGGAATTCAGTCTCTTTTCAATATTCGCAATCGGATTCTTCTTGACTTTTATATAGGTATTATTGTCATCTAGGATCTTTTCCATTTCCGTAATGTACCGTGTTCTCTCGAGTGCTACCGTAATGTTGCCCTTGTCAGCTCTAGTGAATATGATTTCTGGATGGTTATTATTAAAATTTTTAAAGAAAATAAAGAAAATAAATTTTCGATACTTATTTCATACTGTTCCCATGTAGCCAACTATGGATTTTCGATTCTTATTTCGTGGCATGTTTAGGTTTCAAAAACTAGCCAAAGACTTTTTGCAAATTACTTCCACTGATAAATTTCATGAAGAAACCTATGACGTACAAATATTGGATAAACTCGCATCTGTTTTTCTTCCAAAGAAGATATTGTTGCAAATTGCAAACTATATAAAGAATCTGTACTAATATAAGTCACGCTACCACATTTAATTACTTTGAAAAATGTGGTTTCTGATTCTTTTAAAGAAAGTGGCAATTACAGGGATAACGAATGAAGAATTACAAGAAACGTGCGCAAAATATGGGCAGGAAGGAGTTGTAAAACTATTATCGACAAAAGGTCTTGATAATAGATCAATGATAACCAAAAATAAAAAAGTATTAGAAATATTCTGCTTTTCTTGAAGAAGAACTGATTTACTTCTCGTGATATTTTTGATTGTTTTTTATAATGTTGTTTTTATAAACATAATCTTCAAGAAAACGTGTTAGTAAATTAAATATTCTATTTAGTAACTTAAGAAATAAAAAAATTACTTAAGTAGAAGTCTAAGATTGTTTACTTCGAAATTGTATTATTTTTCTTGACATAAAGGGTACCCCCCTCCCCCTATTAAGATAGGTTAAATGCTCTCTCTCCCTCTTTTTTTTTATTTTTTTTTTTTTTTATGTTTGTTGGGGCATAAAATAAAGGGAAAAATTGGTCTCAGACCCCAAAAATTTTTTTTGCCCGTTAGGGACCCTAAAAGTGTTTTTAACGTTTTATTTTTTTTCTTGCGTTCTAATCATCGAAATCATTTGAAAAAATTCATGAGTATATTACATGTGATTACTTTTAAGTGGAATTTTTTTGGGACCCAATAGCAGCCATTTTGGCTTTTAAAAAATTATTTAAATGTTAAAACGAGATTTTGAACGTGTTTCAAAATAGGTACGAAAAATTTTATTTTTTTATCTTGTAGAGAAGAAAAAAACACAACTTATATGTATTTTTTGAGATTTTTTCCAGTGATGCGCCATGTTAAAAAATGCCAAAAACTGTTATTTTAGCTATTTAAGCATTTAAAAACACTGTTTCTGTGCATTACATTATTTTTTCTCGTGCTTTAATCATTTAAATGCCTTGGAAAAATTTATGAATATATTACATGTAACTAGAGATCCTATAATCAGAGTTCGACAATCAAGTCGACTTTTGATTGGTTCGATTCAATTTTGGTCTATTCAGTACATTTCTCTCGGATAGCTTCGCACATCTTCGGAAGATAAGCATGTTCGTTTTCGCTGCATTTCTGAACTATAGTGCAATAAGAACTTAACCTCACCTTACATAAACATATTATACGCATGCGTTTATGCGAGAAAAAAAAGGAAATATTGCTATCTCTTTCTATCTCCGCCATTTCTGGTCTCGTATGTCAAAACTCTGATATTATAGAATCTCTACATGTGACTAATTTCAAGTGAAATTTGTAAGTACGCATACAAAAGTAAAACATAAGCAAAATTTTCAATTTTTAACTAACAAAAATTAATTGTAATTATTAGTCTCATTTTTAATTTCGCCATTTTTCGTTATATTTTTAATAATGTTTATTTTTTAAATAAAAAAATTAATCATTGCACTTATATTTTGCACATAAATCTTAATTTATATTTTTAAAATTTAAATAAAAAGAGTATAATCAAATAAATGTATTACAGCAGAGATATTACTTTATACATTTATAAAAGTGTGATATGTTTGTGCATAATAATAAGTACATTATAGGAGTTCGAAATGAATTTGACAAATGAAGAACCATCAAGAAATCAAAAACAGATGACATTAAATGTTGCTGTTGCAATTTAACACTCCGTGCTAGAAATACCAAAATTGGAAAAAAAATTCAAACTAAAAAGGAAGCTGAAACATTTTACAGAACTTACGATTTTTTTATTCAACAAGATGATATTTTATGTGAAAAACTATTCAAAACTGAGACTCAAAAAAAGTAAACTATTTAAAAATGTAAGTTCAAAAGAGTAATCAGTCATCAAAGTCTTTAACAGCTAATGTACCGGAGCAGACTGATTTATCACATTCACAAATTGATGATGATTTAAAACTATCTCAAGCATTATCTGAAGTTTCGGTAGATCAAGATGAGATAAGAACATCTACCACACAATCATCACAAGAATCAAATCAAAATTCGACTTCATCATATCAAAAATCAAGTGAACATTCGTTATACTATGTTACGGATGAGTCTGATTCTGAAGAAATCGAATACATTACCATGCCGTTTGAGTAGTTTCTTCAAAAGCGTACTGTTTTATTTGTGAACAAAGAAACAACATTATCGACGTTTCCCTTGAAGCTCGTCTCCAAGTTTTTACGAAAAGACACCTGTTTATACCTAAAAGAAACCGATGTTGTCCTAAACACTTAATAAAAAACCGATTTTACGAGAACTTGATACCTATGATGACCGTTTATTCAAATAAAACTATTATCGAAGCTAGAAAAGTTAAAAATTTTATTGACAAATTATCAAACAAAGTTGATGTAGGACTGCATGATAAAAGCAGCTTTTCTTTATCAGAAGAATGGGTAAAAGTTTTTACCGGTCATTCATGGAGTACAATTTCTAAGCTTTAAGATATGTTAACATCATTGAGACAATTTCACAATAGAAATATTATCCAAGCTCTGGTGATATTTTTATTTAAATTAAGATCAGGAAATTCAAATGTATTAATAGTTGCTATTTTAGAAGTGTCTGAAAGGATCGTCAAAAATTCGATTAGTTCTATTTTAAAGTGCTTTCGAGAACAAGTACTTTCAAAGAATTTCGGAGTTTCAGCTCATAGCAGAGAATTTTTTTTTACAGGAACAAGCAAAAGCTGTAGAAATGCTGTATGGCCTTAATGATACATTGTTTGTTATTTGTAATGGCACCTATTTAAGACATGAAAAAAGTTCAAACAATGCTTATCAATGAAAATCTTATTCTGGCCAGAAAAAAGTTCCGTTGTGTAAACCTTTCACTATCTGCACCACGAATGGCTACATCATCGATCTTGCAGGGCCATTCGAAGGAACTGTCAATGATGCAAAAATTCTTGAACGTATACTACAAGATCCAAATGGATTTAAAAGTATTTTAAAAAAAGAAGACGTTTTCATTTTAAACCGTGGATTTAGAGATGTCAAAGTTTTTTTAGAAGATCAAGGTTTCAAAGTACTAATGCCCGCTTTAAAAGGAAAACGTAACCAACTAACGACAGAGGAATCAAATGAATCAAGATATGTTACTAAACTTCGTTGGGTTGTAGAAGCTTTACACGGGATTATAGGAAAAAAATATCAACTCTTGCACCATCAATTTCGAAATCAAGCCCTACCAAATGCTGAGACATATTGTAAAATTGCATGTTTCATTCAAAATTTTGCCGGAAAGCTACTTAACTCTGATGATGATAATTTAGAAATAATTATTGAGAGGGTGAAATCACGAAATCGTCTTAAATTCATGACAATCTCTCTTAAAGACAGTTGGACCTTTGTAGAAAAGGTAAAAAATATACACATACATGACAATGACTCTTTTATCTCTTGACGTCACGGCATTATTCAATAATATACCTAAAGAACTTATTTTAAAAGCAATTGACACACGTTGGGACCACATCTCAAAATTGACCAAATTTAACTCACAACAGTTTTTATATGCGATTGACTTGGTCCTGTCGTCTACGAGTTTTGGTTTTGGGGGGCGGTTTTACGAACAGATTTTCGGCAGTCCCATGGGATCTCCTCTCTCTCCCATCTTGGCGGATTTAATAATGGAAGACTTGGAGACGTATTGCCTAAATTGTTTAGATTTCAACATCCCGGTGTTTTATAGATATGTTGATGACATTTTTATGATTGTTCCTAAGACTAAAATCAATACGATCTTGAAAACGTTCAATGGTTACCATGCTCGTCTAAAATTCACACATGAAATGGAAAGTGACTCCTCAATGCCTTTTTTAGATACCCTAGGGATGGAATAAATTAATAACAAATTGGTATAGAAAACCTACGTTCTCGGGACGTTATATACTTGAATTCCTTCTCAAACCATCCACTAAAATACAAAATTGTAAGAAAGCGAGTCTGATCGAAAAGATCTCTATTCTTAATCGATATCCCTGATCGATACACCGTGGCGCTACTGGGCGACTAGCGAGTGCATTAATGTTCACCTCTTCCTTATTGGCGATCTATGTCCTCTTCTTCACTTGATCTCGAAGCAGCTCTGACGCCTTCCGTTACGTTCCTATTAAAGTTACCGTGCTTTTCTGTATACGTCTATTTATACAAGAATATACTTGTTATAACTCGAAAGTGTTTGGTCAATTACTAATTCCTGACAGATTATGGGCCCAGTAGCCTTATGCGCGTGGTAGATAAAGTCAGTGTATAACGAAGAAACACGTGTTAAAAGATGGCCACCACAACTAGTCTCGCAAACGTAGAAAAGTTAACCGAAGTCAATTACGAACTCTGGAAGATTCAAATGAAGAGCATACTTGTGTTCAATGACTTATGACAATACGTTGATGGCACAGAAGCAAAGCCTGCAGAAAACGCACAAGAATGGTTGAGGAAGGACGCTAAGGCATTGGCGCTAATAAATTTGAGCATCACTCATGGTCAACTCAACCATGTTAAAAAAGCTGTATCATCAAAGGAAGCGTGGGATGGACTCAAGGCAGTGTTCGAGGACCGGTGAGGAAAGCGGCCTTATACAAACAGTTGCTAAGGATGGAGAAGAAGACGGGGATCACCATGACGCAATACGTCGCAGAGTACACACGCAAAGCTGAGCAACTCGAAGAAGCGGGTATCGAGATACCAGATGAGTTGTTGTCAATAATGTTGTTAGGCTCTTTACCGTCCGAGTTTGAAAACTTTAGTGTAGCTATCGAGTCGCGCGATGAGATACCAACGCTAGAAAACTTAAAAGTGAAACTTATCGAGGAGGAAGCGAGACAGAACGATCGAACATCGAAAACGAACGAAGACAGTAATAGTAACGCGTTATTAGTAAAAGGGCGTTCAAAATACGCGCACGCAAAACCAAAAGATAATTTTAATAAAATTAATTTTACTAAAGCGAACGCGAGTAAATTCGTTGGAAAGTGCTTCAATTGCGGTAAAAGCAGGCACATGAGTCGATATTGTAAGGCGAAACCAAAGAATAACGAATCAAATGAAGCTAGCGACGCGATGACTGCGATTGCATGTAATACGGAAATAATAAACAGGTCAAAAATTTGGTACCTTGACAGCGGCGCGACGAAACACATGTGCAATGAAGAACAAATGTTCAAAACGATAAAAAACGATAATAAGTTGAAAGTATATACAGCCGCGGAACATTTCGTAAAATCAAACGGCGTTGGTAACATAAATTTAAACATAAAATTAGATCGTAAAGCGACGAACTCTGTAAAGTTAAAAAATGTGCTGTATGTTCCGGAATTGCGTAATAATCTTTTATCGGTATCAAGCGTTACGGACAACGGGTATACAGTTACATTCAAAAGAGATAGAGCAACAATCAATCGGAAAGATGGGTCAGTAGTACTCACGGCAACTAAACGCGATCAGTTATATAAAGTGGACGAAAAAGAAGAATATGCGGCGTTTACAGATGATAAGGATCAAATTGACTTGCGAAAATGGCATCAAAGATATGGCCATCTTAATGTTAGTGATTTAAAAGCGATGCAAAATAAGGAAACGGTCAAAGGCATTAATTTCTCGTCGAGAGCGAACGAAATAAATTGCGAAGTATGCACGAAATGCAAAAGTCACATCCAACCGTCGTCTAATCGCGAGAAGAAAATTTTAGGTTTAATTCATTCAGACATATGCGGACCTATAAACATCGAATCTATTGGAGGTGCAAAATATTTTGTTAGCTTTATAGATGATAGCTCAAGATACACGGAAGTTGTGATGCTTCGGAACAAGTCGGACGTCTTCCAAGCCTTCAAGAATTACAAGCGAAAAGTAGAGAACCAAACTGGACAAAGAATTAAAAAACTTCGTACCGACAATGGCAGAGAGTACTTGTCAAAGGACTTCAAGGATTTCCTCAAGGAAGAGGGAATTCAACACCAATTAAGCGTTGAGTATACGCCACAACAAAACGGTGTAGCGGAGAGGGCTAATCGAACCCTGGTAGAAATGGCAAGGTGCATCATGTTGCAAGCAAATCTCCCTGAGTCATTGTGGGCAGAAGCAATAAATACAGCAACGTTTTTGAGAAACAGATGTGCAACAAAAAGCCTCGACGGAACCACCTTTTGAAGCTTGGACACAAAATAAACCGTACGTGGGGTTCTTCAGAACCATCGGCAGCAAAACGATTGCCTTGAACAAAGGACGAAAGGGAAAGAAGTCTCAACCAAAAGGAGAAGAATATATACTAGTAGGTTATTCAGAAGAATCTAAGGCTTATCGCTTGTGGAAACCAGGAACTAAAACTGTCATTAAGGCACGCGACGTAAAGTTCTTCGAAAGGATCGAGGATTCTGTAGAATCCGCATCAAGAAAAATGTTTACTGTACCTGATACAATCGAAACGGCAAACGAGGAACGACCTAAACAACAAGAAGATAGCATCAACGACGAGGATGAGTCAGAAGTACACGACGAAAGAAACTATCATGACAAAGAAGCAGAAGAGAATTTGTCAGAAAATGAACAAATCAACGAGCAAGAAGACAACAAATCACGACGTGGAGTAGGTCGTCCAAAAATCATAAGAACTGGCAAACCAGGCAGACCAAGAAAAATATATCATTTGAAAGAGGTACAACATTCGGATCCGCAGTCCCTATCTCAAATGTTGGAACAAGATAACAAAGAAGATTGACTAACCGCCATGAAGAAAGAGTACGTCACACTGCAAGAAAATAGAACGTGGATTCTCGTACCAAGGCCAGAAAACAAGAAGGTTTTAACAAATCGATGGGTGTTTAAAACTAAAACTAATGAAAAAGGTGAAATAGAAAAATACAAAGCGAGACTAGTTGCTCGGGGAAACACTCAAGAGTTTGGAATAGACTTTGAGGAAGTCTTCGCTCCCGTAGCAAGATACGAAACGATTCGTACATTACTCGCTGCATCGGTAAATGAAGAGATGCATGTTCACCAGATGGATGTGATTTCGGCATATGTACAAGGAGAATTGAGTGACGAAGTATACATGGAACAACCGGAAATGTTCATTGAACAAGGACACGAAGCTAAGGTATGCAAGCTGCTAAAGCCGTTGTATGGCCTAAAGCAATCAGGTCGAGAATGGTACAGGAAGCTCGACAGTTACATTACAAAAAATGGTGGCAAACGTACCTCGGCAGATCCTTGTGTCTACGTGTTTGGAAAAGATGACGAACGAGTAATTGTTGTTATCTATGTCGATGACTTAATCCTGGCTTCAAAAGAACTCAATAAACTCGAATGTATTAAGTCAAAGATGAAATTAACGTTCAAAATGACAGATCTTGGTCAAGTGAGCAACGTTCTTGGAATCAATATACAACGAGAAGGAGCAACCGGAAGAATGCATCTTACACAGAAAAAATATGTAGAAGAATTGATTGAAAAATTCGACATGAAACTTGCCAAAACAGTATCTACGCCAATGGATCCAAATTTAAAGATTACCAAAGAGATGAGTCCGACAACGGAAGATGAAAGAAAAGAAATGAAAAGTCGACCTTACAGAGAATTGGTCGGTGGGTTAATCTATTTAGCTAATGCTACACGTCCAGATATAGCCTTCGCAGCTAGCACGCTAAGCCGTTTCTGTTCGGATCCTGGTAAGGACCATTGGATTATTGCGAAGCGAACATTAAGGTATTTGAAAATGACATCCCATTATGGGATTACCTACACAAGAGATGGAAAACATTTGAGGGCATACACCGACTCAGATTGGGCAGGGGACATCGATGATCGCAGGTCATGTTCAGGCAATGTCCTAATGCTATCCACAGGCCCAATTAGTTGGAAATCAAGGAAGCAAGCGTCAGTGGCGTTGTCCACTATGGAAGCAGAGTATGCGGCACTCTGCGAGGTAGTTTCGCGTGAGGTAGTCTACATAAGACGATTATTGAACCATATGGGCTTTGAAAAATATGTAACGTCGCCCATTGATGTATTTTGCGATAATCAAAGCGCGATACAACTGTCCAAAACCGCCGTATACCATAAACGGAGCAAGCACATTGATATTAACTTTCATTTCACTCGTGAGTTAATTGAAAGAAAAGAAATCGTAATCCATTATTTGCAGACTGATTTAATGCTGAGTGATATTTTAACGAAATCGTTAACGAGATGCAAACATGATAAATGTGTGGAAATGTTGAACTTAAGTTAATGTTTGTGCTTGTTCTTAAAGAGCTCTTCTCGATAGGAGGGGTGTAAGAAAGCGAGTCTGATCGAAAAGATCTCTATTCTTAATCGATATCCCTGATCGATACACCGTGGCGCTACTGGGCGACTAGCGAGTGCATTAATGTTCACCTCTTCCTTATTAGCGATCTATGCCCTCTTCTTCACTTGATCTCGAAGCAGCTCTGACGCCTTCCGTTACGTTCCTATTAAAGTTACCGTGCTTTTCTGTATACGTCTATTTATACAAGAATATACTTGTTATAACTCGAAAGTGTTTGGTCAATTACTAATTTCTGACAAAAATTAACACTATTACGAATCTGGTAGACCGAGCCGTGTTACTCTCTGATAAAAAATTCTATAACACAAACATAAACATTATTAAAGAAATTCTCAAAAATAATGGTTACCCGTCAGAGATGACCAACAAACACATAAAACAAAAACTCAGGAGATTATAATTCAGGCAAATTGACAACGGGACAAACAACAATAATAACTTCAACGCGAGGCATATCGGTCCCTTATTCAAAAGAAATGGGTGATGATGTTGGAAGGGTGCTAAAGGAAATTAATCTGGATGTCGTGTTCACTATTCCAAAGAAGTTAAATTGTTTAATAAAAAAGGCAAAAGACGCAATAAACACATTGAAACAAACGGAACTAGTGTATAAAATAGATTGTAAAAATTGTAATATTAGCTATACAGGGTGGCCCATCGAAAAGGAAACAAACTGAATAATTCTTACAAAAAACATGTCAATTATTATTGGAAGGGGGACATCTATTGACGTAAAACTCTTACCCTCAACTTCCACCCCCTAAGCGGGGGGTGGCAACCCTTAAAAATTTTAAACGAGAAGGGGGGTCGAATAATATATCATTGGAAAGGTCTCTCAATTCTCTATAATTCTACGTTTGATTTTTTAAATTTGATCGATTTGTTTAGAAGATACAAGGTGTTTTACAGGGTTACAGGGTTGTATCTAAAACAAACAAATCTGCATATCTTCAAATTTTTTTTATTATCTATTGTCAGCGTAACAAATGTTCAAAATGTTGACCACTAGCTTCCATACAATAATAAAGATTCTGCTCAAAACGTTGTCGCACATTCTGGAGCATTTGTGGAGTAATTTTATGGCATTCGTTAACAATACGTTGACGTAAATCTTCTAAAGAAGCTGGTTGTGTTTCATAAATTTTACTTTTTAAATGTCCCCATAAAAAGAAATCCAGTGGCGACAAATCTGGAGAACGAGGAGGCCATTCAATAGTGCCTCTTCTTCCAATCCAACGATTTGGAAAAGTTTGATCCAAATATTTACGAACAGACAGTGTATAATGTGGAGGAGCTCCGTCCTGTTGAAATATTAATTGATCTTCGAGATAATGTTCATCATTTTCGATAATATTGGTTAACATTGGATCAATTATGTTTTCTAGCAGTTCCAAATACATATCTCCAGTTAAATTGCCAGATAGAAAAAAGGGACCAACAATACGATCACCAAAAATGCCAGCCCAAACATTTAATTTTTTTGGGTGTTGAGTATGGGTTTCATAAAATATGCTTGGATTAGAATCTGCCCAATAGCGACAATTATGGCGATTTACTGTACCATTTTGAAAAAAAGAACATTCGTCAGAAAAACAAATATTAAAGAGGAAATTTGGATTATTCGTTATTCGTTCACTCATGACCTCACAAAATTGCAACCGACGGTCAAAGTCGTCTTCATTAAGTTCCTGTAACAACTTAATTTTATATGGGTGAAACTTATGATGTTTTAAAATTCGTTGAATACTGGTTCGACTAACACCAGATACAGCAGATAATTGCCTTGTACTCAACGTAGGATCAGCAGCAACATGGCCTAAAATCGCTATTTCCACCGCTTCATATCGTACACGATTTTCAGCATTCCGTTTTTTATTAACCACAGATCCTGTCTGTTTAAATTTTGCCACTAACTGCAAAACGTATTTACGATTGACATGTTTATTTGCATGCCTTTGATTGAACAGCTCAGCTGTTTTGTTAGCACATTTATTATTTTCAAAATAAAGTGCAATTATTTCGATCCTTTCTGCAATCGAATAAACCATAATGTCAAAACAACGAATTATGAAATTTACTTGTCGCAAACACTAGATAAGTACTGATCTTGCTTATCGAAGCACACTGAAGAAAGATTAGGCTTCGTATAAGTTTAAATTTCGTTCAGTGTAACAAAAAGTAGCAAAGAAAAAACCAAAACATTGGAGCACATTGACGTAGAAATTTTCTTCAGTGTAGGCAAAGTAGTAAAGAGAGAGAAAGAGAAAGAATCAAAACATTGGAGTATACACATTGACGTGGAATAAATTCAAAACTTGAAAGCTTTAAGCTTTATCAACATTTCAAACAATTACTACGCTAACTAACACAATTTGAACACCTCTTGCAACCGATTAATGACCTGGTTAAAGATTATAAAGATTTATTTGTTTTAGATAAAACACTCTGTATCTTCTAAACAAATCGATCAAATTTAAAAAATTAAACGTAGAATTATAGAGAATTGAGAGACCTTTCCAATGATATATTATTCGACCCCCCTTCTCGTTTAAAATTTTTAAGGGTTGCCACCCCCCGCTTAGGGGGTGGAAGTTGAGGGTAAGAGTTTTACGTCAATAGATGTCCCCCTTCCAATAATAATTGACATGTTTTTGCATTTTTTCGAAAAATCATTTTTGTAAGAGTTATTCAGTTTGTTTCCTTTTCGATGGGCCACTCTGTATAGGCCAAACAAAAAGGCATTTAGAAACTAGACTAAAAAAGCATAGAAATGACATCAACAAACCAATAACTCTAATTACTCGGTAGTTAGTAAACACAGGTCTTCCTACGATCACGAATTCGATATAATCAATATCTTGTGAGCGATCTATATATTTTTTACAATTATTTATCCATCCGTGGATTGTCTTGGGCATATAGATAAACGTGATCTTCTATTGACGTTTTACTTTTATTTGATTTGTTAAGAACGTAGAATGTGAGAGAACGTTACATTGCTCAGTCTTGAATTTGCCGTCATGGATTTAAGACGGGAATTCTATGTATTGACACCGCACTCTTTTCAACTGGTTCATATATAGACTCCTTTCGACACACAACGTATTGTAAGTTGCAAGTTGTAAAATGTAAAAGTGTAAAAATGTAGCGTGATCTAATATTTGCAATTTCCGTCCCTTTTAGTATACATGCGCTGTTGAACTGTAATATTTGTCTGAAGAGGACTCAAATCAAGAGTCGAAACGTAGCGAATAAAGCTATCAATATTGTCAGGTTGCTGTCAACAATTGTCTTTTTATTAAATGTAACAATATTTAGAGGTAATATTATTTGTGTATATATTGGTTATCTTTATTATTTTGTTAAAAATAAGTAAGTAATTACTGATTGTTGTTAATTTCTTACAGCTTACTTACAGAAAACGAACAAGATCCCAATGTTGTGTTTTTTATCAGAATCTGACTGACCAATCAATATACTGTTTTTAACATCAGAAAATACACCTAATAAAATACACCTACCCAATAAAATACACCTAAATAAAATCAGAGTTTTAAACTTGAACAGTGTTATATGGCTGATGGCAAAGATTCACTGTAAAAAAAATCTAACGCGCCGTTTATGGAACCTCAATGGTGGTGTGGAAGTCCATAAAAAATATGAAAATCTAAAAAATTCATAGTTATAAATTAAGGCAATATAAGTAATTTGTAAAATTTATTTGTATTTCCTTAATGTATTAATTATTATTATTATATCCTTGCAAAATCAAGTTTCAAAGGTATAATTTTTTTGGAGGGGGGAGGTTAATGGGACTGTTGATAGTTTCAAAAAAAATTCCACTTGAAATTAGTCACATGTAGTATATTCATACATTTTTCCAAGGCATTTAAATGATTAAAGCGCGAGAAAAAATAATGCACAGAAACAGTGTTTTAAATGCTTAAATAGCTAAAATAACAGTTTTTGGAATTTTTGAACATGGCGCATCACTGGAAAGAATCTAAAAAAATAGATATAAATTGTGTTTTTTTCTGCTCTACAAGATAAAAAAATAAAATTTTTTGTATCTATTTTGTATCTATAAACACGGTCAAAATCGCGTTTTAACATTTGAATAATTTTTTTAAAAGCCAAAATAGCCGCTATTGGGTCCCGAAAAATTTCCACTTAAAAGTAATCACATGTAGTATACTCATAAATTTTTTCAAGTGATTTTGATGATTAGAACGCAAGAAAAAAAATAAAACGTTAAAAACATTGTTTTTAGGGCTCCTAACAGGCGAAAAAAATTTTTGGGGTCTGAGACCGATTTTTCCCTTTATTTTATGCCCCAACAAACATTTTTCAATAAAAATAAAAAATAAAAAAAATGAGGGCATTTGACCTGTCTTAATGGGGGGTACCCTTTAAATAAAAAACCAAAGAGATAGAGGTAGATTCCACATGTGTTGATGCAATAAAGAGTGTATATCGATGAAAATGCATTTTTTATTATACAACTAAAAAAAAATTAACTTCACATAATAAAATCCATTAAATTTTAGTGTACATCCTTCGAAATTCAAACGTGTGCCACAAAGCCCACATAGAGTTAAATGCGACGTTGCCGCATCACGAGCGCTAAAAATCCCCCCACTCTCAAGCAAGAGCAACTGCATAGTTTTTAATTTTTTTCTTGACAATGGCATATCAGAATACGTTTATTTTTTTACAAAAATAATTGTTACATTCTTTTTTATTATTGTGAATTTTTAACAAACAATTGTAAGAACCGTTTTTAAGTTATCACGGTAAAATGAATTTTTAACATTTTACCATTGATAAGTTTAGATAGGGAATTAAGTACATTACTTAACATTAATTGTTAATAACTCGAAAACTAGACATCAGATCGATTTCGTGTATAAAGGAAAGTTGTAGATTTTTTTATCATCTACAATCTATTTTTAAAAAATCCTAGAAAAGTAATTTTACACGAGAAGTATCTTAATGCGATACAACTCTGCTAGACGATACTTATGGTATTCTGAGCGAACTTGCGAATAGACTTTGATTGGTTTGTTTTTTGTTGTTTTTACACAATTTATCTACGACGACTGTCATGTTTATATGACAAGTATAATCTTGAAAAAGTGGATGTTTTGTTAAAGGAAAACCAGAAAAAAGAGCAGACATACCAAGAAAGCGAAAATTATCTATCCAGAAGCAAAATTGAGAAAAAACGTCAGTTTGAGTCTACAAGTGCTAAAAAGTTGAACTGCAGAAGTGGACAATGTTTCTATTAATCATGACATAAGTTATCGTATCATTAACTTTGTAACAGTATTTTTTGCTCTTGTTTTTAAAGTGTAAAGCCTGTGGCAGCGATGTCAAATTTTAGGAAAGCGCTGTGCGTGGTTTGGGATTTAAAATCTCGATCAAATGTGACTCTTATGCACCAAAAACAGTGGATTCCTGCCCAAGAATTCGTCATGGATATGCCTACGAAATAAATTTACACTTTATTTTTGTTATGTGGTTTAAACATGAAATCAACAAGAAAGTTCTGTGCTTTTATGGATCTACTTAAACCTCTTATCCAAAGTGCATATTCGACAGTTGTAACTTGTATAGAAAAAATTACGGAAGCAGTCATGAAAATTTCCATTTCTCAAATAAACATGAAAAAGACCTTATGAATGAGAAGAGTGGTGAAAATACTGAATTGACTGTATCAGGCGACGAAACTTGGCGAAAGCATGGATTTAATTTTTTGTTTGACGTTTCATCGATTATCGGTTATCATACAAAAAAAGTTCTTGACTGTATCAGTAAAATCTTTATTTTGTCAAATGTGGACTGATAAAAAAGATACAGAAGCTTATCAATTATGGGCAGAAGATCACAAGGCAGAGTGTTCTATAAATCACGTCGGCTCCACCGGAAAAATGTAATCAAATGCAATAGTCGAGATGTTTCAACACTCAGAGGAACTATATAATGTTAAGTATAAGCTATGTCGGAGATGGGGATTCAAAAACTTATAAAAATATGGTAGAATCCAAACCGTACGGAGACAATTATAAAATTATAAAATAAAAAGAATGTGAACCATATGCAAAAGCGCATGGGCGTTTGCTTGAGAAACTTGAAGAAAACGGCAAGTGGACTGGTAGGATGGAAAACACAGGTAAAATTATTAATTATTTATTTAATTTATTAAGCAAAACAAGATTAACATGATTTTTTATTTTTAATGTCATAATTCAATTGACTACAGCAAGTGAATTAAATTATTAATGCATATATATTGTTAGTTTTATATTTATGGAATTATTTTTAGGTCACTGGCTCAAAAACCATCAGATAAAGTACAATCAAACTTAATTTCAAAACGCAAATTATCTGAAGAGAATGAAGAGAAACGCCAATAAAGAGAATGAAAGAAAAAAGGAAAGGTAATATACACAGACACACACAATAAGGGTTATATCAAGTTATGTATAATAAAAATGATTATAAATAATTATAATTATGATTATAATTATGGTTATAATTATGATTATTATTTTTCTGTACATTTTCTCTAGATATTCCATTCATCGCCTATTCCATACATCCCGACGATCTCGGTTATCTACACGTGATACAAAACTGTACAACAATATTGGGTAATTATGTACAATTACGGACCACCCTCCGATGACCTTGACCTTGACATATGTTGTCAAGGTCATCCTCTTGAGTGACCTTCGGAAGGTTTTAGTCGTCGGTCATCATTTGTTAAAAAGTTATTAACAAAAAAAGTTTGAAAAATGTGGCCACATGCGCATGCTCTGTAATCAATCCTTTCTCAAAAAGTACGAAATTTGAAATATGGTGTAAGAGTGAAAACGCGTAAAACCTCACTTCGCATTAAAAAGTATACGTAGAGGCAGTGTGTTCCATCCCTCCCCTTATAAAAATTTTTCACCGCTTTTACACCTCATATAGGTCGTTTTTAGCCCGTTTTTAGCCCGTTTTTAGCCCGTTTTATCATTTTTATGTCCGTTTCTTGCACTTTCAAGCACGCTTAGTCTATTGCGAAAGAGCATGACAAGTATACGCGAGTATGTGTATGAGTATTTTTTAGTGGATTGTCCGTTTTTAACACTCGTTTTTCAGTCGATGAGTGACAATACGTTAATACGTTCCTTTTTTACTCACAAAGATGAGGACGAAGTAGGTTGTCCGTTTTCAATATTCAATTTTCCGTTGATGAGTAACAACACGTTAGTACGTTTCTTTTTTACTCACAAGAAAATATCCGCGGATTGTCTCTAAATTGAAGTACATTTATTCTACAAACTTAAAAATATGTCCACGAATTTTTATAATTTATATAAATTTATATAAATGTTTTAAACTACTATAAATAAATGAACAATTATAATGATTGATTATTTGATTATTTTATTTCAAAAGCTACGTTCCAATATTCATTGCAAATATTAAAAATCTATAGTTTACGTCACATACACTATAGATTTTCAGTACTTGCAGTGAATATCGAAACGCAGCCAAAATGTGCTGTGTGAGTATTTATGAGTGCTAAACGAGTATTTTTTGCTCGTAGCTAAATGTACGTTTTTACACCTCAAATTTACACACAGCACGTATTTACCACTCAAAAATACTCATAAGAATACGTTATTACCACTCGGATATACTCGTACGCAATCCGTTTTAATCACTCATTTTTACGGAAAATTGCCCCTTTGCGCCCTAAAAACGGATCGTACTCATTGAATCAAATGTACGTTTTTACCACTCAAACTGACCATTTTCGCCGGTCAAAAACGGGCCAAAAACGGTGAAAAATTTTTATAAAGGTCCCCCTACGGGGGGGGCTCCACTACCGAGAAACTAGACACATAAGTGTAGGTGGAACTCGCTTCGCGTGGAAAGTTGTAAACCCATGTGGAACCTCATTTCGTATTAAAAAGTGTACGCTGTCTAGTATCGTGAAGCAGCCCGGTGGTGAAAGACGCGCATTCACTCGCGATCACTCACTTTCACTCGGAAATGGAAGACACTTTTTAAAAAACAGGAATGGGCTCGTTTATTATATTGGGAATAATACAGCTGGTACAAAACGCGTCTTAACGGCACCAAGGCATAGCCCGAAATCTCTTGGATGTTGTTTCAAAACAACCGCGTCAAACCATGTCAAACAACCCAAAAATTTCCGTCGTTCCGGTGACCGATAAAAACCAGATGCGAGCATCCACCAGACATTCAGTACGGGCATAACACTAGACGTTTAATTGTAAATATAATTCAATGAATCTCGGCTTCGGTCGTCTCTGCGTGCTATGCACGTGTGTATGCTCGCTAGCATGTCCCTAAATCTTGACTCGCGGTTTTTGTTTAACATGCATATTATTAGCGAAATAGAGTCAAACGGATAAATGATGAACGAGAAAGCGGAACAATCAGTTGTTTCTGTGTCGCAGACTGCCATGATAATACGCAGCTAACGTAGCTTTTAGGCAAACGTGTTGTCTTGATAACGACTACTTCAGATTTATATTTTTCTGTCGCAGTTAAGGAGGTTTGATACCAAAATAAAAATAATAAGCATTTTTTGAAAAGTGTCAAAATCTAAAGTTCAAAAAGTGAGAAGTATTGTGTTAAAATTTCAAGCCAATTGACAACACCGTTTTTGAAAAAATTAGGATCAAAGTTGTGCTCTTATACACAGGCTGTAATGGGGAGAGCGATAAAATTTCTCTAAAATATTACATAATTTAAAAAATAATAATAATAATAAGAAAGTAATAAAAACAGTGCAATTGAGAGTTGAGACATTTCTGAGTAATTAAAAAAAAGTTATTATATTGACAATACTGTTCATTAGATAATTGAATGAAAAGACAACGACTTTCTCGTATTTTTGCAAATGCATCGAAGGATTGTTGGAAACGTGGCAACGCTACACGCTGGATGCTCTACAGATGTTCACTCGCCCATACAAAATAGAAAGAGAGAATATACTACGTTAGAATATACTACGAAACTGCAACGCTTTAAAAATTTGTGCTGGCTTTAAAAATTTGTTAAATATTCTAATTTTGTTTATGCTTTATAATGTGGTTTTCTGTTTCATCACTTCTCACTCTCATTTTTCTCCGTTCTCAATTTACCGTTCTCAATTTGCTTCATTCGCCGTTTGTATTATTTTTTTGTCGTTACTTTTTCTTTATATTTTGGTAAATGTTCCATCGTTCTCAGTGAAAAACAAAATTTGGACACTTCTAGTACGAGCATGCAAGATGGGCTAGGGAAAGGAAGCAAGGTGAACGACGCGCAGTGACATTGCCACGTTGCACTAACCTATTTCACGTTATTTTTGATAGAAATATTATAATTCTAGGTGTGTAAAACGTGATTGTTTTTTAAATTAGATTTATCAACAATATGTTACGAAACATTATCACTACGAATATGCGCGTAAATAAGATTATTTTCTAAAATTTTTTTATCTTAGATTGGTATTATTGCACAGTTCCCGTGTATAAGCATAGGCCTACTCCTTTCGCCGTCTGCCCCGCGAGACTGGGATTGAACTTCCTTAACTAACATTTAATGTAATTCAAAGTAATTTTAATTAATAACTAATACAAAATGTTTAACAAAAAATTGAGCAGTAGTGCAAGAAAAAAATTAAATGTTGAAAAGTCTAAAAAGCAATAAGAAGTGGTTGATAAAGTTTTAAGTATAAATATAAAGTTTTAAATAGGGGGTAGACGAGTAGTTTGCGTAATATAATTGATGGTATTCAGCCATACCAACCTAGCTTCTACTATCTAACGTCTAGTTTTACCTTCAAGAGCTCTACGAGTGGCGCGCGGGGTCCCGTGCGGGTGGTGTCCGGCATATAATAACACCAAAGGCGACCAGCGTCCAGTTCCGGAAGCGTGCAATAGAGGAGTGGCAACATGACCTTGAAAACGTTAGAGGAGGGTTGCACGCCGTCAGGGCGGTTCGTCCGGTTCTTTTGAACTGAGTGGACCGTCGGCACGGCGGACTCACCTTTAGACTGGCGCAGGTACTCTCCGGTCACGGATGTTTTGGGGAGTACCTGCACCACAAGGCACGGAGGGAACCACCAGGTGCCATCATGCGAGGCGGATTAGGACACGACGCAGCATATCCTGGAGGAATGCCCAGCTTGGGAAAATCAGCGTCCTGATGAACACAGTGGGAAACGATTTCTCCCTGCTGACCGTGGTGAAAGCCGACAATGGTCGACAATGGGGAGGTCTGGCATGCGGTAACTTCCTTCTGCGAGAACGTAATCTTGTAGAAGGAAGCTGCGGAAGACTCGACCCCGACGCCGATCCTGTCGCAAGAAGAAGGGAGGCTGAGTAGGCAGCAATTCGCTCGCTTCCATCAGTAAATACGTCAGCATGGACGCGCCCCCCTCACCCAATCAGGTCACGGTCGACGAGTGCGGAGGCACTTGGCAGCCACTCAAGCGACTTGGAGTAAGGAAACGACGTAGCTCGGTGGTCGGGTGGTCCAACGCCGCTCGAGTCGGGGTCAGGAGGGAGACAGGAGAGGCTCGTGCCCTCCCCTCTCCCCTTAGATGAAGAGGTGGACTTCGCTCTCTCTTTGGCCGATCTCCTTTTCTCTTCGGGGCGGGGGAGTACTCTGCGTCGGGAAATGCCGGTGGAATGCTTGTACGATCCCGGTATCTTCCAATAACGCAGGAGGAGGACCACTGCGGAGGTTTTAGTCAATAAGAGTTCGACATAACCACTATCCCCCCGGAGAATTCCCGAAGATTTCCCCCGCGTCACAAAAAAGGCTATTAGGAGTTTAAAGTGCGATCAGCTCAGTAGAAATTTCGTCAGCAATTAAGTATGCCATAAATGAATTTGCCAAAAAGAAGATCGGAAGGGTTTCAAAGATAAAGAAAAAACTATGACAGACGAAATCTTGCACCTGATGAACGTGCGTAAATTTTACAAACACAAGAGTACGAGGAAAACTCATAATAAAATAAGAAGACTAATGAAGTTAAAGCGGATTGATCAAGAATGAATGCGATGAAATCGAAGAATATCAGAGAAAGCATGATATGTTTAACTTACACGAAAAGATCAAAAATATTACATCATCTAAAAGGCAAGGAAGGACTCAATTTGTTGATGATAAAGATAACCAAATTGTCGAAACAAACAGTAAACTAAGTACATAGAAGAGCTATATTGAAAAACTGTTCCACAGCGATCGTGCTTTGGATTACTAAACTGAAAGCGCGGAAAGTGGTCCAATAATTACCATAGACGAAGTCAAATTGGCAATAAAAAAAGCGAAAAGCGGAAAGGCTGTAGCTCGGACGAAATTCCATCCGAAATTATTAAAATTCTGGAAGAGAAAACAATTCATCTGATGACCGCTTAGTTCAACAAAATCTACGAAACGGGAACTATACCGAATGACTGGCTAAAATCAACATTTATAACGATCCCAAAAAAAACTAACGCAAAAAAGTGTAAGGATTTTAGAACAATTAAACTAATGAGTCATATCCTAAAAATATTCTTACATATACATAATTCATCAAAGAATATATAAAAAATTTGAAGAACAAATCAGTAACATACAATTCGGGTTCCGTAAAGGACTAGATACTAGAGAGGTACTGTATGGAATCGAAGTACTGATACAACATTGTCGAGATATTAACCATGATATGTTTTTGTGTTTCATTGATTTTGCGCGTTCGATAGAGTGCAACACGAAAAGCTAATTGCAATCCTAAAGAATACTCAAATCGATGATAAAGAGCTACGTATTATTATCGCAAATTTGTACTTGAAACAGAATGCAAGGGTTTGAATCAAAAATCGATTAACAGAAAACGTAGAAATAAAATGCGCTGTATGCCAGGAATGCATCTTGCCGCCTTTGCTGTTTAAGGGGTAACGCCACTCTAGAGCTCGAAAAAAAGACGTTTCTTTGATAATTTTTAACGGAGATGCAATAAAGAAAATGAGAAATCTATTTATAGGAGTTTATTATACATGTTTCGAAGTATATAAAAAAATTTGTTTATTAATATTTAGAAACAAAATGGCGGCTATATTATAAAAAACTCGAGGCCTCTTTTCGCCGAAGAGGCTTCACGGCCGGAAAGGTTACTCCCACAATTTTTAATCTAGAACAAAAAACCAAAATTTTTTAAAAACTATATATAATTGGCTAGAGACTGACGTAGGGGATTTTGAAAATATTGAATTTTGAATAAGTAGTGCTTATTTGAAAAAAAAAGTCCATTTTTCGGTAAAAAATTTCACCGTAAATTATTTATAACAAAAGAAGTTGACAAAATATCAAAAAACCCCTACGTCCTGCAGAATCTAATAACGATGCTACTGTGCAAATTTGAAATGAATCGGTCAAAAACTTTTCGAATTATGTTTCCGGCCAACTTGAAAAACATTGTTTCGAGAAAAACGCGTTTAAAGTTTTAAGTTACGACGTGTTGATCGACGTGCCATAGAGCGGCAGTTTCGGTTTAAAAACAGGTACTTAAAATTCCTTCCGCGCTACGGGACCAAGTGTACATTATTTTTAAGACTCTAAGGCATCATTTAAACGAAAAAAAATCGATTTTTTGAGAATTCTAGAGTGGCGTTACCCCTTAACATTCGGAAGCCATATTTCAGGAAGCTCTTCATGACTCCGATGTAGGAGTGAAAGTAAACGGAGTACCAATCAACAATCTCCGCTACGCAAATGATACCGTCTTGATAGCAAACAGCACAGGAGGAACAGCATCTGTAAACTCCGTAGTGGCCAAATATAACGAATACGGGCTACAACAGAACACTAAAAAGACAAAATACATGGTTGTTAGCAGAAACCCCGTAGTTGGCACAAATTTGCTTATAAACGACATCGATCTGAAAAGGACGGAACAGATCACATACCTGGGATGTCAATTAAATGCTCAGTGGGAACACTCCACGGAAATTAAGATCCGAATCGAGAAAGCAAGGGCTGCATTTTTAAAAATGAAAAAAGTTGTATGTAGCCATAATCTAAATTTAGCTCTCAGAACAAGAATGTTTAGATGCTATGTATTCTCGGTTCTTTTTCTATACGGAGTGAAAGCACTTTTACCATCAATGAAGAGAATAGGGGCATTTGAAATGTAGTAATACAGAAAAATGCTAGATAAAATGGACTGAACACATATCGAACGTAGAAATCTTGTCACGCATGATTAAAGAGCTAGAAGTAATAAACATGGTAAAATCAAGGAAATTTGAATATTTTATTGGGCACATTTTGAGACATTCAGAAAAGTATCAGCTTCTTAAAATCGCCCTAGAAGAAAAAATAGAGGAAAGACGCGGACCAGGAAGAAGAAGAATCTCGTAACTCAAAAATCTGAGAAGTTGGTTTAATCAAAGCACGAAATCACTTTTCCGAGCAGCAGTTGATAGCTATCATGTTGACCAACGTCCGTAGCGGATAAGGCACTTGAAGAAGAAGAAGAAAGTTTTAAAATCAGAGAATTTCTTTTTCAACACAAAAATGTGTCTAAAACTGAATGTTGTGTATATGGAAGGATGATTCCATACACTATTTTCGTCTATTTATTGAATAGGATAGAACTAATGACTTGTCACTTGTGTGAGCTCTCGGTCTCTTGGTGCGTGAACTCGGTCACTTTGTTCGCCTAAGGTCTCGGCCTCTTGATTGCACGAACGGTGGAATCCTTCTGCCCTTGCAGGTGGACGCTCGTCACTAGCTAACAAAAGGACGATCGCGGATCGATCTGTGCGCCTCCTCGTTGTGAAGCGCTAATCGTAGCGCGCCTAATTTTGATTTAAACATAAATGACGCATTTAGACTTGACGCACAATTATTTTGCTCGACGAATCTTCGTGGTGGGCCCACTAATTGACGCAACATTCATTCCCCCCGTTGAGAGAGTATCGATCAACTATAGTCGCATATAAATATCTTACATCGATAAGATTAGTTACAACGTGTAGATATGGATACAGGTTACTGTTCAATCGGAAGCGAGCAGAGAGACTTCACAGCTTGCTTTAGTGTTCCAGTCGCCGTTTTCACGGTGGCGGTTCGCACTATTCCATCGTAGCTTGGATGAATTTCTTCCACTCAGCCTAATGCTCATTGTTTGCATGGGAGGCCTCTTTCCTTGATTAGAACTATGGATCCGATGTTGATTTTCTTTCCATTCTTTGTCCATTTACGATGAACTTGGAATTCGTTCTAAGCTCCAACGTGCCCAGAAGTCTTGCCTCATCTTAGATACGTGTTGCCAAGTGGACAAACGAGAGATCAGGTTCGAGCATATTAAGGGGAGGTTCTCATCTAGCGACTTAAAAATTACATGATTTTCTCGATTTTTTTTTTCATGGAAGGAAGTAAATAAAGCACTCAAGTTTTTTTGTAATTATTTAGTATGTATTCAAGTATGTTTACAAATTTTTATAGAGCAAAATATCGAATAGTTAATTGTTTATTTACATGTAAAGACGGTCGCCAAAAAAAAAAGTACCTAAGCGGGCGGCACTGTACCGCTTCCAAATATCATCTGAAATCAAAAAATGAAATTTTTTTATAAAATATATGACATTTACAGGATCTTGAACCTATCCAACTAAGGAAAAGTCAAAAATTAAAAAAATGGCGGACTTTCAAAAAAAAAATTCTTTTTTCGTCTATTTTTCGGCTCTTAAAAGTGCTATAAAATAAAAAAATAATGACAATAGTCATCTGCGATTAGGTTCAGGATCCCCTAAATTTAATCAACTTTAAAATAAAATAAAAAAAATAGCGATATATGCAGTAGTTTTTGAGATACCATGCCGCCCGTCTTAAAAAATACGGTTTTGAGAAAAACGCAAAAAAAGTTTTGGTACGCGAATTTTTTGACTAAATGGCAAAATAACGTACCTCTCGGCTAATCGGCGATACCAGGGCCATACAATAATCCTTCCTCGACCTCATAAAATCCCATTTGACTGGCTTGTTCGGCTTTTTTCGAAGACGCAGCTGTTCTTGCGGCATCAGTCATACTTAACTCAGCCGAAGAAATTCGCTTATCGTCGGCTATTTGGACAAAGTTGTGAATTTGTGGACCAATGGCGACTCCCAGCAATTCCATTATTTTCAAGATAGTTATGTGGCCTTCATTGAAAAGTGATACTCCGATGTACGCGGCAATTTCAACAGTCTTGACAGCACAGTGCAAATGTTTGGGCGCTAGTTTCCACACGCAAGCGTTAACGGACTCATTTGAATTTTGCGTGTTTGTTTTTTCGTCTTGTTATTGTTTTATGGGGTCCCAAAGGTGGGAAATTCAAAAATATTACGGAAAACACGCGCTGCCGCGTAAATTCCATTTTCGCGTAAAAAGGTGACTCCGGTTTTTTACTATAACTTTAAAAAAAAATTAATTTCGTCAAAACGGTTTTCGGGAGCGTATTCTACGGGAAATTTACTAACTTTTTAAGCAAAAAAAAAAATGATTTTTTGGTCGAGCTTGATGAGAACCTCCCCTTAATCAACGATTGATTGATCAAGCAATGTGCTGGTGTAAGGACTCATTAGGGAATCATTAGGAGAGAAAGGAGATAGATCTGGAATTCAATATTCCCTCCACTTCTATAGCGAAAGTGTCGAGTTCTTCAAACGTAAACAATAATTTTCTGACAACACGTTTAAAATGGTGTTTAAATAGTTTTACTGTAGATTCCCACAATCCACCGTAATGTAGAGTAGTAGGGAGTATGAAGTGCTGTGATGGTGGTCGAGTGAGAATCTACTTGTCTGTTTCTTATGTTCATCGGAGTTGAAAAGCGCGTATAGCTCCTTAAATGATTATATATATATTTGCAACCTTGAAATTAGTTCCGTTATTGAAATAAACGGTTTGGGACATCTATGTGAACCTGGAACCCGACTTCACAAAAATTAAAAATTAATAACATAATTTATTTCTATTTTGTTTGTACCTGATTGTACTGCACTTTATTTCGTTTGTACTTCGAAGGGTAAGAAAATATAAGGAGGTTTAAAAATAGTCAAAACCCAACTTCAAGATATTTTCATTGATATTTTCACGGCATTCGAAAGAGCATTGTTTGTACCCGTTTGTACCTCTTTGAATTTCGTTTGTACTTCAAAGGGTTCGGAGATACAGATATTTAAAAAATTTGCAAAATTGAAAATTCGCCAATTTTCAAGATATCGGAATGGGACCAATGGCATTTGAAAGAACATCGTTTGTATCCGTTTGTACTTCTTTGAATTTTGTTTGTATCTTAAGGGGTTCGGAGATACAGATATTTAAAAAATTTGCAAAATTGAAAATTCGCCAATTTTCAAGATATCGGAATGGGACCAATGGCATTTGAAAGAACATCGTTTGTATCCGTTTGTACTTCTTTGAATTTTGTTTGTATCTTAAGGGGTTCGGAGATATTTAATGGGCCTAACGGCATTCGAAAGAACATTGTTTGTACCTGTTTGTACCTCTTCGAATTTCGTTTTTGTACCTCGAACGGTTCCAAGTTTTTCGATAAAAAATTTTCTGTCATGAAAGATTGCAACACCCTTTTTCTCTTACCTTCTGGATTTCTCGGAGATTAAAGGATTAACATGAGCTTCTTGTACAATTGTGTTGTATTCCTGTGCTTACAATTAGCGTGATCCAGACCTAATGACGAGGACGTAGCAGGATTCTAGTTCTATTTTTGGTTTTTTATTTTTTATATTTTAGGAGTTTTTTGTTTGTTTTGTTTTTAATTTTTTTTTTTTTTTTTTTTTTTATTTTAAATTATTCTTGTTGTTTTAAAAAATATTATCTTATATTATTATACATTATTTATGTTTATTATCAATATTTAATTATTTTCATTATTTAAGAAATTAGTTTCTATTAATAACCATACGAATACACCATAACTTATGATGCAGAGGCATCATACTTTTCTTTACCTTTCATTTTCTTTTCTTTTATCTTTATACTTTGCTGTTTTGAGGTGTTTGTTTTATATCTCCTCCTCATTTACGTTTGTTTTCACATACATCGCTATTTTTTTTTTTTTTTGTAGCAATGCTCTCGCTGTCACCAAGATTGGTTTTTTTTATCGATACATAAGTCGTTATGGACCTTCCATTGCCCGATTATTCGACGGATGTATGCCACCTAATGCCCTATGTCTTTTATCTGAAGTACCAATATATTCTATGGCAGAAACTAGTGTATAGTTTAATTCACCAACTACTAGTCTCAAAGGGTTTTGCGAAATAGTGAATATTCCTGGCTAGTCTTTGTAACTCATATTTGCAGCAAACTTTAACCATAGCAAACATTTGATGTCAATAAAAAGGTTCCGGCAAAAGTTTTTGAAACTACACTGTTACATTCACATCGAATGCAATTCTTATAGAACGTATCAAACAATTTCTCGTTGACAAAATTTTGTAACCAATAAATTAGAAGATTTGCATTATGCTTTTCCGATACCATCTGGACAACCGGCAAAATTTTTGTATGAAATGGAATCATACCTTGATAAAGATACATTGTCGAACTTGATCCATCTGGTTTTATAATTTTTCGAACAATCGAGCCCGTCGCATCTATACTTAAGCCTCCCAGTATATACAGGGTGATTCAAAATAACCGTATGTTCTTAAAGAGACATATTCCTAAGCGTATTCTGAGACAACTTTTCCTTTGCCAAAGATTTTTCCGGAGCTTAGTTTTCAAGATACAAAGGAAAATAAGTAGCGTATCGTGAGTCGAGTACAAGAGACAAGCAGGGGCGGAGCACTCACCGTTACGCGAGGCGCCTGCTGCAATCAGCTGACGATACACCTATCAAATCAGTCGACTGTTTGCCACCATCGAGTAAATACATGTCGTGTGTTCGTCGAAAACGTGTTTTTCTTTTTCAAGTAATTTTCGCGCTGAGTAATTAGTAGTTATCATTAAATATTTCCTCGTTTTATCGATGAAGTGAGTGACATAGATGTGAATGTGTTATGTGCTTCGAAACGTGAACAATAAGAAAAAGAATAAAATTACTCCATACGGATTTGTCTCATCGCGGAAGCAATCAATTGTTTATACAAAATGATACGTTAGTAAACACGTTGAACCTTCTTTGATACATCCCTCTCCCTCCTCTCTCTCTCTCTCTCACGCATTCTTGAGTGCATGAATAAATGTACATGCGTACGTGCGTGTGTCTGTCTGTCTGTCTGTCCGTCAGCTGCGTGCGGTGTGTGTGTGTGTGTGTGTGTGTGTGTGTATGCATATTTATGTATCGTCAGCTGATTGCAGCAGGCGCCTCGCGTAATCACTCGCGTAACGGTGAGTGCTCCGCCCCTGCTTGTCTCTTGTACTCGACTCACGATACGCTACCTATTTTCCTTTGTATCTTGAAAACTAAGCTCCGGAAAAATTTTTGGCAAAGGAAAAGTTGTCTCAGAATACGCTTAGGAATATGTCTCTTTAAGGACATACGGTTATTTTGAATCACCCTGTATATATACCATAAAATATAACAAAAAGTGATATTCATTAACATTTCCAACAATATACCTATATATATATATATACCGGGTGTTTCAGACCACCCGTACCACCCTTTTATCTTCGCAGGATAAGGTCTAATCGCAAAAGTGTTCAGACAAAAGTTGTGGGTTTTAAAAAGAGCTATTTACTGGCACAATTAGTTTGACCTTGGATGGCACCAAGGTCAGATCAAGATCACGTTGATTTTTTTTAATGAAACACCCTATTTTTGATTCCAGAATCTAATAGCTGGTGTCGAGAGTTCTTCAAAACACTACAATAAAGTTTATTTTCGTTAAGTACTTTTCAAGTTATAAGGTTTGAAAGTTACAGTACCATCGGCATTAGCATTATCTAAGATATCCAATTGATGGTCAGAACCTTTTAAACCTACAACAAGAGAAGATATGATTCGTAGAATACGCGAGGCAATTCGTTCTCTAGATGCTGGTGAAATTTGTCATGCAACAAATTATTTCCAGAAAAGAGTACTTGCATCGAAGCAAACGGTAGGCACTTCGAACACCGATTAGTTTGAACACATCCAATTACACACACGCATACACACACACATACCGTAGGGAGGGTTTGGAGTCATAAAATACTGTGGAAATGACGAACCACAGAGTCCTTATCTCTACGGTGTACACAACACATGGGATCTGATATCTGCCACGTCCTCGTCGTAGATCCTGGGTTATGTCGAGAGTAGATATTGTAAAAATATTTTTTTCCGCTAAAAGTCTTTTCAAAGGTCATTTGAAAGTTATGCTTGAAATTTTTTGAAAAAGTACTTGGTACAAAAGGTTCAAGTTTCATTTTTTCACATAGTAGATAGAATCCGAATCCGCAATAAAAAAATACCATGTTCCACTAAAAAAAACCAACTTCCGGTTTGAATAACTTATTTCAGTTGGACCAAAAGCCAGTTGAGCCTTAGTCGGCTGGATCACTTCGATCTTGCCTTAGTCGGTTGGATCACTTCGATCTTGCCTTAGTCGGTTGGATCACTTCGATCTTGCCTTAGTCGGCTGGATCACTTCGATTTTGCCTTAGTCGGCTGGATCACTTCGATCTTGCCTTAGTCGGCTGGATCACTTCGATCTTGCCTTAGTCGGTTGGATCACTTCGATCTTGCCTTAGTCGGCTGGATCACTTCGATCTTGCCTTAGTCGGCTGGATCGCTTCGACCTCGCATATCTCCAAAACGAAAAGTTCTGTTACGACTAACGGCGGCGCCTAACGGCAGCGATTGCAACTAGGGCGACTCACATCAGTTGCGCGAGCGCTAGAAAGTTCAAACGCTTATAACTTTTAATCAATCCATTTTACAAAAAAAAGTTTCAAACAAAACTTACGTATTTTGTGGCGTAGAATCCGAATGTGTAATAAAAAATGGGGGTTTCCATTTAAAAAAATGATGTTGATGTTGATTTTACTGATAATAGCGCCATTTACGAAGCAACCGATAGTGCCATCTTGTGTCCCCCTTTGATACAAACTATTTTTGTTATGAACAATTTTTTCGTACGATGCGTATTTCTCGAGATATTTCGGTGTCTCAAGTTAAAAAACTCACCCTGTATACTTTTATATATATATATTTTTTTTCTTTTCGATGTATCTTTGCAATGTTTCTTATAGAGAAAAACTTGTTCTAAACTCCAGTACATTGCGAAGAATTTATCATTCCCAATTTCTCGAATGGTCCCCACGAACTCGGGGCGATATTTTAATTCACGCATCGACTCATGAAGGTCGATGCCTTTACGCCTTTAAGGGGGGAAACTCGTATCTACGGCCGTTTTTTCAAGAATTTTTTTTGAGAAAATGAAAAAGATTATTAAATCGATATAAAGTACATTATAATATATAGGATTTAAGGTATATTATATATTTTTTTCAAATAAAAATATTTCAAAATGGCGGCGCAGCAGTTGCTTGAAGTGGGCTCTTACAATTTGCGCCGTGCAACGCCCAGGTCGCTCTAATTAACTAAAATAAAAAACAAAAATTTCTTGTTAAAATACATTAATATGCTTTGCATGACAAAGAGTTTAAAAAAAAAATCAAAAATTAAAAATTCAGGACTATTTTGAAAAAAAAATCACTGTTTTTGTTATAAACAAGTGATAAAAAACAATATTTATTATTGAATTTTTAATAAAATCTCGACGTCATGCAAAGGCCAATAAGTCAAAGAATATTTGTGTAAAGTTTCATTAATATCGGTCGAGAATTCTTTGAGCTACATTGCACGGCGCGCAAAATTTTGTGTTTTGAGAAAAACGCGTTTAAAGTTTTCGATAGAGAAAAGTAGTGTTTAAGGGGACTTACGACTATCTAAGCTTAGTCTGCGATACCAGGGCCGTACAATATGCCTTCCTCTTCTGCAAATGAATCCATTTGAGCCGCTGCTTCCTGTTTTTTAGCTATCCTGGACTCTTTTGACCTGCTTGCGCTACAGCGGTTCTGTCTATCCAATCGGTACCGTTTGGAGCGCGTCACTTATATGCGCTATAGGGACTTTTAAACTTCGAATTTTGATTTCAAACTTTAGGAGCATATTTTTCAAATGTTAAACTAATTTTTTAAGCAATAAAAAAGAACATCAAAAAATTTCGAAAGATACGAGTTTTCCCCCTTAAGCCCTAAAGTCCCTTTCCATTCGCTTCGCTTTGCGTAAATTTGTAAAACATTTTCGTTGTACAAATGCGCGGAACCTAATCTCTTAAATAATGAAAATAATTAAATATTGATAATAAACATAAAAAATGTATAATAATATAAGATAATATTTTTTTAAACAATAAAATATAGTATAATAACATAAAACATTTTTTAAAACAACAAAAATATTTTAAAATAAAGGAAGATAAAAAACAAAAAATTAAAAAAAACCTAAAAAATAAAAAAAAATAAAAAAACCAAAAATAGGACTACAATCCTGCCACGTCTTCGTCGTTTAATTCTGGATCACGCTAAGCGCAGGAATGCAACACAATTGTACAATAAGCTTATGTTAATCCTTTAAACTCTCGAGAAATCCAGAGGTAAGAAAAAAAGGTTGTAAGATTTTTTCAGATTCGTGACAGTAAATTTTTTATCAAAAAACTCGGAACCGTTTGAGATACAAAAACGAAATTCGAAGAGGTACAAACGATGTTCTTTTAAATTCCGTTGGTCCTATTCCGGTATTTTTATATACAGGATGGACCATTTTAATCCATCCAGTCAAATATTTCGAAAACCAAGCCCGGGAGAGAAAAATTTTTCAGACAAAAGTTGTTTGGTTTTGAGGGGACCATAAGATGGTATCATTGGCTTGACCTTGAAGAATTATTTGAAAGTCACATAAAAGTCACCTCAATTTTTTTAAATGGCATCCCCTATTTTTTATTGCATATTCTTGTAGCTTATCTCGAGACCTTTCCAAAACACTATAAATAAATGTTTTTTCGTTAAATATTTTCCGAGTTATAAGGCTTGAAATAATTTCTTAATTTTACATAAACTATAAAATATCTCGTAAAATATTCACTTTTTGATGATCTTACCTCAATACTTTTATGCACAGAATAATGAGAGAAATCAATTGGTGTAAAGAAAACACATAGTTGTTTTTAAGAAAAAATGTGCAATTTGTAATTAACAATTACATATATTTTCTTAAAAACAACTATGTGTTTTCTTTACACCAATTGATTCCTCTCATTATTCTGTGCATAAAAGTATTGAGGTAAGGTCATCGAAAAGTGAATATTTTACGAGATATTTTATAGTTTATGTAAAATTAAGAAATTATTTCAAGCCTTATAACTCGGAAAATATTTAACGAAAAAACATTTATTTATAGTGTTTTGGAAAGGTCTCGAGATAAGCTACAAGAATATGCAATAAAAAATAGGGAATTTAAAAAAATTGAGGTGACTTTCATGTGACTTTCAAATAATTCTTCAAGGTCAAACCAATGGTACCATCTTATGGTCTCCTCGAAACCAAACAACTTTTGTCTGAAAAATTTTTTTCTCCCGGGCTTGGTTTTCGAAATATTCGACTGGATGGATTAAAATGGTCCACCCTGTATAACCAAGTTATGCTATTTGTTTATTAATAGAAGTTGCAAAATTTCATATCTCCGAACCCCTTGAGGTACAAACAAAATTCAAAGAGGTACAAACGGGTACAAACGATGCTCTTTCGAATGCCATTGGTCCCATTCCGATATCTTGAAAATTGACGAATTTTCAATTTTGCAAATTTTTTAAATATCTGTATCTCCGAACCCTTTGAGGTACAAACGAAATTCAAAGAGGTACAAACGGGTACAAACAATGCTCTTTTGAATGCCGTCAATGAAAATATCTTGAAGTTGGATTTTGACTATTTTTTAACCCCCTTATATTTTCTTACCCTTCGAGGTACAAGTAAAATAAAGTGCAATACAATCAGGTACAAACGAAGTAGAAACAAATTATGTTATTAATTTTTAGTTTTTATGAAGTCGGGTTCCAGGTTCATATAGGTGTTTGGGACACTTAGTCGAGTCATGAAACATCACAACGAGGCCAGGAAACCTTTGGTGGTTAGATCGCTTACGATTTCTACGTGGGCTGTCTTTATCGACATGCATACGAACACGCACACATATACCTTGACTCGGTTTCGATTTCGGTATTCTTTTTCTTTAATAAAATGGACCGCCGTAAGCGATCCCTGTGTGCTTAAAGGATGTTTTGCGCATTTTAACTTCTGGCAAATCGCCCATTTTGTAATCCACCGAGTTGGCATTGAATCGGAAGCAACGCATGCATGATCGTATAAATAACCTTACGCACCTGATTGCGACCGTCGAGAAGCCAGAATTTACGTCGGATTGTATACAAAGTCGTTTGAATACTGGTGTGATAGTAATTTTCATGTGTTTCCTTAAGAGGTTGTACCTAGTCAGTAAGTTCAAAAAAATCGATTTTTGGATTTTTCTATTTCCTTTTAGTATAACATCTGAAGAATATTTCCTGAAAGTTTCATTCAAATCGGTTCAAAATGGAGTGAGTTATGCTGTTTTGAAAAGATACCGGTTACGGAACATTTAGCGCGCATCTGCTCTCGGGCAACCATGTATCTTTTTCGGTCAGCCATTAAATATAATGAAAAAAGATGCTTATATTATTGTACACGTCCTAGACAGTTAAACTATTATATTGTGTCTGGGGCTTTACCGTTAGCAAATTGAAAGATTTTTCAGGCCAACACGTTAGTAACAATAAAGCCTCGTCTACAATAGTCGCACAAGCTGTGTCGCAAGTCGTAAGTAGTAGTGTCGCAGGAAAGTTGTCGCATGTGTCGCTAGACTACAATCTACAATATGTCGCAAGGATTGTTCGCGTGCATTAAGTCGACTGCAGCCGCAATGAATGATCGGCAGCAATTACTAATTTTTCTTCAACTTTGCTCCCAATTTTTAAATTTAATATGTTTATATTACCGTTTACTTACTGAATCGCACAACAGAAGATGGTGGGTGCGACCAGAAAATATACCACGGATAGCTAGCAACACACGCAAATCGTCAAAACACTTCGCGTGGCAACGTTCTGTGCTGTGATTGGCTGATCTCATGCGACACGCTTGTCGCAGTCGCAGAAAGTTGAAGTTGACTCAACTCCGTGCGACAAGGACTCTTGCGACTGCGACAGCCTTGCGACACAGCCTGCGACATACGACACAGCCTATGCGACCTGCGACACAGCCTGTGCGACTATTGTAGACGAGGCTTTACAGATAACGACAGCGTCGAGCAGTCGTCTGGTTACGTTTGCTAATTTTCATATCATACTTCGTTCCGCATTTTTGTGTAAAAAGTGTTGTAAAAATGAGTGCTAAATTATCAAGGCAAAAAGGGAAATGGGTTCGATTTCGACGCTAAGAAGAAGCAAAATAAGCAACCAAAAACCGCTGAACCGACATAGCTTTGAAAAAGATTCAGAACTAACGTCGACACTCGCAAAAAAAAAAAAATCGGCCAACGGCGTTGATGTTGAAATCGATGCGATATTTGGCTATCGATTCATAAATTTTATTCCGGTATTTATGGCCCTCGCTCAAATTCTAGTGTGCAAAAAGTGTGGTAATAGTGTCACTTTTTCAGAAACCAGCAAAAGGGGACTTGGTTTCAAAATCGTAATTTTATGCGATGTTTGCGAAGATACTCATATCGATAGCAGTCCGTTTATAGGAAGTGCATATGACATAAATAGACGTATAATTTTTGTGATGCGTTTGCTTGGAATAGGGCTAAATGGAATATCGAAGTTCTGTGTTCTAATGTGTTTACCCAAGCCCGTCTTCCAAAGTACGTACGACATCATTGTAAATGTTATAGCCACAGCCGCAAATGCTGTGAGAACAAAGTGTACCAAAAAAGCAGCTGAAGAAGAAAAAAATATTTCAGCAAAGGAAAGACTACAGGGCTCACAGTTTCAGGCGATGGGTCGTGGCGGAAGAGAGGCTTTTCCTCGTTGTACGGCTTCGTTAGTTTGATTGGGTGGCACACGGCAAAGTGCTTGACATCCTTGTAAAATCAAAATATTGCAAATCTTGTGAGTTCTGGAACAAGAAACGCGATACGGCTGAATACGAGGAGTGGGCTGCCCACCATCAAACAGTATGTCAAATGAATCATAGCGGATCGGCGGGAAAAATGGAGGTTGACGCTATCCTTGAAATGTTTCGCCGCTCAGAAGAGTTATACGACACAAGATACGCATTCTACATCGGCGATGGCGACTCAAAAACATACAAAGGTATTGTGGACGGCAAATCTTATGATAATTTCCAAGTTCTCAAAAAAGAATGCATAGATCATATTCAGAAACGGGTTGGCACGCGACTAAGAAATTTAAAAAAAGAAGTCAAAAACTTGGGCGGCAAAGGGAAGCGCACGGGTAAGCTTATCGATGAATTAGCAATATATTATGGTTTGGCTATTCGAAGAAATTGTGACTCTGTCGCAAACATGCGAAATGAGATTTGGACCACCTTATATCACAAAATATCCACCGACGAAGAACCATAGCATGACAAGTGCCCAGTTGGCCCCAACTTGTGGTGTACGTGGTAGCAAGCAGCCGCCAACACCCTGTATTTATACACGCATAAAACACCGATGTCAATGGATGTTTTTAAAGCCGTACAAAAAGTATACATTGACCTAACCAAAGAAGATTTGCTTTCAAGATGTCTTCATATCTTCAAATCGATTTCGAGCGGTAAAAAGATTGTAGATATAGCGACCGACATAACTGTTATAATTTTCAATGATGGTTTCAAGGGACTTCTTGATGTTATGACAGTATTAGGGTTGAAAATCGGATATGAAAGCTATAATTTTTGCTATGAAGTTGACGAACAGCGCATAAGAGCCGCAGAGCACTCGTCGTCGATATCAAGGAAAGATGCACGGAAGGACGTTACTTTGGCCAGGAAAGAAACTGAGGAGCGTAATGTGAACCTAGAAGGGATGCTTTATGGTCCTGGCATAGCTGAGAAAAGGTAAAAAAATCTGCAAGTGTCTATTTCAATAATTTCTCGTCGAAAAACAGTTTTCAAACTTAAAACGCATTTTTTTCGAAAACATTTTTTGCAAATTTAGAGGAACGATTACTTAGTCAATTTTCATCTGATTGACTTCAAATTTTAACTGTAGCTTTCCATATAGATTCTTTGAAAAAGTGCACACGATTTTTACAATTGATTAATAATTACGTTTTCTATAAACAAATTACGGTCGAATTTTTTGTCAAAAATGCGATTTTTTTTTCAAAATGATGCCAAATTTGCAAAAATTAATATTTTTTAACTATCGTGTGTACTTCTCTAGCAAAATTCGTGCAGATAACGAAAAAAATTTTTTGTTTGTTGTAGGTGCTGATCCACAAAAGTTCTGCTTCCTCTATCGGAACGCCTCAAAAAAAGACGCTGTCAGTGTAGCTGTAACTGATCTGCCATTTTCAATTTTTTTTCAAAAAAAAAAAAAATGTTTTTATTCTTTAAGACGCGTTTAATAAACTCTCAAAAGTTTATTTTAATAGCTTTTTTAATATTCTTACAAAAAAATCACACAAAATCTCATTTTTTCAATGTATCGAATAGATGTAACCCCTTAATAATTAAGTCTGTTAGAAAGTATTGACTTGGTAATAGGATTGGATGTTTTTGATCGAAAGTTAATTGTGACATTCTTAGATGGTCACCAACGCCGATCTCGTCAAGAAACGGATTCAACGCGGCAATGTTGCTTTTCTTTATCGTCCATTTGAAAGTTCATTCCATGTGCGTGCACAGCAGGATTTTTGAATGATTTTTTATTATCCTAGCTTCTGTTTCATCGATCTCGTTTATGTATATAATTGTTCGCGATATGCATTTTTTGGACGTGAAGCGCAGACATAGCGTCATTATTCTTATTAAACATAAATATGATAAATATTTTTCAAGAAACAATAACAATAACAATGACAATAACAAAGACAAAGACAACGGCAACGGCAACGGCAACGGCAACGGGAACGGGAACGGCAACGGCAACGGCAACGGCAACAGCAGCAGCAACAACGGCAACGGCAACGGCAACGGCAACGGCAACAACAACGACAACAACGGCAACGACAACGACAACGACAACGACAATGACAATAATAATATAATAGGATAATAGAAACAAATAATTTTTTAATTTAGATGTAAGTGATACACACGTATTGTACACGTTCATCATATTTATTCACTTATTTTGGCTGTATTTGGTTTAGCAGTGATTTACACATATTATTATATATACAGGGTCCGCCAAAAGTACCGGGACGGTCTAATAACTTTTGAAAGAATTAAATTTTCAAAAATCGCCGAAACACGTGATTCGATTTTTCAAACAAGCTATCTTTTGAGGGGGGATTTCGGCCCCCCAACCTCAAGGGGGGTGGGGGGCACGATGGGGGCCAAAAATCTTAAATGGCAACATGGGTCGAGTGGGGGCTCGTTTGAAAGGTATTTTCGAGACGAATTCAGACCACTGGTCGTAGATGGCGCTGCGAGCGTTTCCCTTCGCGTGGATATTTCATTTTTAAGCGTTTAGTCGTAGTAACGTTAAAAATTATGTAAATCGCCGAAATACGTGATTCGATTTTTCAAACAAGCTATCTTTTGAGGGGGGATTTCGGCCCCCCAACCTCAAGGGGGGTGGGGGGCTCGAGGGGGGCCAAAAATCTTAAATGGCAACATGGGTCGAGTGGGGGCTCGTTTGAAAGGTATTTTCGAGACGAATTCAGACCACTGGTCGTAGATGGCGCTGCCCTTCAGAGTCTTCAAAACTCTTCGTACTGTTTCCACGTTATTTCACGACTCCAAACCCTCTCTGGTGTTTGTGTGTGTGTGTGTGTGTCCTGCTCTCGGCATCACCGAGGATCAACGACGTGGACGTAGCAGGAAACTGATCCCTTCGGGGTGTTGGATTAAAGTGAGTAATCCCCTTGCCTCTCACGTGTGTGTGAGTGTGTGTGCGTGTCACATCAGAGATCAGGACCCCATGGTTCGTCACTTCCACGGTATTTCACGACTCCAAACCCTCTCTGGTGTGTTTGCGCGCGCGCGCGCGCGTGTGTGTGTGTGTGAGGCTATTCATAATTTATGCTCAAACTGGTATCCGTTTACTGTTTGGCAATATCCTAAACGTGTGTAGAAATTCTCCACAGCTTTTCTAATAATATTCGGAGAAATAAGTGCCGCTTCTCGCACAATCCTTTGTTGAAGATCTTCCAGGTTATCGGGTTTTGTGTAATAAACTTTACTTTTTAGATAGCCCCAAAGGAAATAATCGAGCGGCGTTAAATCGGGTGACCTTGGTGGCCACTCAATAGCTCCTCTTCTACCAATCCATCGATTTGGAAATATCTCATTTAGATAGTTGCGTACTTCTACACCGTAATGCGCTGGGGCCCCATCCTGTTGAAACCATACATTATAGAAATCGTCACCGGCTGTGTCAGTTATACATGGTATTATTTGATTTCTTAGCATTTCTTCATAGACAACGGCATTCAAATTGCCATCTATGAAAAATGGCCCAATTAAAGTATTATTATAAATCCCGGCCCACACGTTCAGTTTCTGAGGATTTTGCGTGTGGGCGTCAAGAGCCCAATGAGGGTTATCATCGGTCCAAAAACGACAATTTTGACGGTTCACTTCGCCGTTGACTGTAAAGGTTGCTTCATCTGAAAAAACGATATGGAACAAGAAATCAGGCTGCTGGTCTATCCGTGTCATCATCATGTCACAAAATTCATTACGGCGATCGTAATCATCTTCATTTAATTCTTGAATAAGGTGAATTTTATAAGGATGAAACTTGATAAATTTTAGATTCCTGCGAACAGAAGTTGCGGTAATTTCAAGTTCCTGCGATGCTCTACTCACAGAGAGTCTTGGATTCTCTACGAAAGCTTGTGCAACTTCCAATGCCATCTCTTCTGCGGTTTCCGTTTTTGGTCTTCCAGATTTTTCGCGATTTTTATTTGTTCCAGTTTCCTCGAAACGCCTAATTGTACGTTCAACCGTTGATTTAGAAATACCGTTACCTTCATTACGAAAAGTATTATTGAAGAGTGTCTTCACTTGATCATACGATCTTTGTCGGTCACCCCATCCTCTCATCATTAAAATACATACTCTCTCTCTTTCTGAAAGATGTGCCATGATTACTCACAAATGAGAAATAAACTAAAATATTTTTTTGTCAAATTAAAACCAATAAAGTCGCCTCGATGGACTGCCGAAACGAAATAAGTATGACAATACTTTATGAAAAACAGTAAATTGCGATTCGTCAAGCATGAAAATGTCACAATAGTTATGGGAATGACACGTCCTCTTGGTCAGAAAGCTGCGCCTTTACCAGTTACGCCACACGCACGCAGATATTAATGAAGAAGAGAATGGGGCTTGTTTAGGATGTTGAACGTTTAGGATATTGCCAAACAGTAAACGGATACCAGTTTGAAAAATGCCATCTATGAAAAATGGCCCAATTAAAGTATTAAATGGGCCATTTTTCATAGATGGCATTTTTCAAACTGGTATCCGTTTACTGTTTGGCAATATCCTAAACGTTCAACATCCTAAACAAGCCCCATTCTCTTCTTCATTAATATCTGCGTGCGTGTGGCGTAACTGGTAAAGGCGCAGCTTTCTGACCAAGAGGACGTGTCATTCCCATAACTATTGTGACATTTTCATGCTTGACGAATCGCAATTTACTGTTTTTCATAAAGTATTGTCATACTTATTTCGTTTCGGCAGTCCATCGAGGCGACTTTATTGGTTTTAATTTGACAAAAAAATATTTTAGTTTATTTCTCATTTGTGAGTAATCATGGCACATCTTTCAGAAAGAGAGAGAGTATGTATTTTAATGATGAGAGGATGGGGTGACCGACAAAGATCGTATGATCAAGTGAAGACACTCTTCAATAATACTTTTCGTAATGAAGGTAACGGTATTTCTAAATCAACGGTTGAACGTACAATTAGGCGTTTCGAGGAAACTGGAACAAATAAAAATCGCGAAAAATCTGGAAGACCAAAAACGGAAACCGCAGAAGAGATGGCATTGGAAGTTGCACAAGCTTTCGTAGAGAATCCAAGACTCTCTGTGAGTAGAGCATCGCAGGAACTTGAAATTACCGCAACTTCTGTTCGCAGGAATCTAAAATTTATCAAGTTTCATCCTTATAAAATTCACCTTATTCAAGAATTAAATGAAGATGATTACGATCGCCGTAATGAATTTTGTGACATGATGATGACACGGATAGACCAGCAGCCTGATTTCTTGTTCCATATCGTTTTTTCAGATGAAGCAATCTTTACAGTCAACGGCGAAGTGAACCGTCAAAATTGTCGTTTTTGGACCGATGATAACCCTCATTGGGCTCTTGACGCCCACACGCAAAATCCTCAGAAACTGAACGTGTGGGCCGGGATTTATAATAATACTTTAATTGGGCCATTTTTCATAGATGGCAATTTGAATGCCGTTGTCTATGAAGAAATGCTAAGAAATCAAATAATACCATGTATAACTGACACAGCCGGTGACGATTTCTATAATGTATGGTTTCAACAGGATGGGGCCCCAGCGCATTACGGTGTAGAAGTACGCAACTATCTAAATGAGATATTTCCAAATCGATGGATTGGTAGAAGAGGAGCTATTGAGTGGCCACCAAGGTCACCCGATTTAACGCCGCTCGATTATTTCCTTTGGGGCTATCTAAAAAGTAAAGTTTATTACACAAAACCCGATAACCTGGAAGATCTTCAACAAAGGATTGTGCGAGAAGCGGCACTTATTTCTCCGAATATTATTAGAAAAGCTGTGGAGAATTTCTACACACGTTTAGGATATTGCCAAACAGTAAACGGATACCAGTTTGAGCATAAATTATGAATAGCCTCACACACACACACACGCGCGCGCGCGCGCGCAAACACACCAGAGAGGGTTTGGAGTCGTGAAATACCGTGGAAGTGACGAACCATGGGGTCCTGATCTCTGATGTGACACGCACACACACGTGAGAGGCAAGGGGATTACTCACTTTAATCCAACACACAGTGGGCCAGGATCCTCAAAAAGTGGCCAAAATTACTGAACAATTTTTATTTGCTAAAAAATTGTATATCCTACTACTTTGTGGTCGCTAATTACGAATTTGATTTCAAATTTTCCAAATTCGAAATGGCGAATCCATTACTGCGGACAATTGTTCAAAAATGAATCATACTTGCTCCAATCTTGTCACTCATGTTTTCTCTTTAAATTTATTTTAAATAAGTTCTTAAAGTCTCAGATCAGAAGCCTATATAATTATAATCACATCAGCAATCAGCCAAACATTGAAATGGAGAACAGTTTCGTTTATACGGAGAAAGAATATAGGCTAGAATTTCAATAAATGATATTTTTATAAATGTTTTTCAAATGTTTAAAGTACCTATTATTAGCCTACAAATACACTGCCTGTTGAAATGTAGTTTCCAGGATCCACCACGAGGAGGTTATAGGTATTCAAAGATCTCATTTTTTTTATTTTTTATTTTTTTTTCAATTATTGATTTTTTAATTTTTTTATATTTTTTTAAATTTTTTTTTTTTTTTTTTTATTGATTTTTTTTTTTATTTTTTTTAAATTTTAATTTTTTTTTTATTTTTTTTTTTTTTTTTTCAATTATTTATTTTTTCAATTTTTGATTTTTAAATTTTTTTTATTATTTTTAAATTTTTAATTTTTTTTTCAATTATTGATTTTTTAATTTTTTTTATTATTTTTATGGAACTATAATAACATTAAACGTATTTACCAAGAATCTAATCAATATTGTTTTCGCTTTCCAGCACCACGTTATGTAACAGCTCATAAGTTTTTAAAATTCCAGTATCATCATCATCATCATCGTCGACTTCTTCTTGCCCATTGGCAGTCAAAATGTTTTCATTTTCCAGTATTATGAGTAATTCAACAACCTCAGTAGGAAGAGGTAACTTTTTTCTTTTATTTAAACGAGACATAAGACTCACAGTTGATATAACTGGATCAGTAGTATCCATTGATCTATAAAAAAGATCTTGTAACGTAACTTGTCGAGAGAATTTTCTGCAATGAAATTCTCTGAAATGTTTATAATTCTTATTGCGTGCTTCCGATGCTTCTTCGCCTAACATTCCAACAGGCAATATACTAATAGTAATAATTTCAGGTCCATGAATTAAAATTCTGTGCAAGGTCGAAGGCATGTAATACCAACTGTAATGTTTTATATAAATCTCAGCGGTTGATGTACATAGATCGCCAAAGCGTAACGGATCAATTGGTAAATGGGTAGACAAGGCAATTAAAATGGTTTTAAAATTACAAATTAATTGTTTGTCAAGTCCCAGGCACTTAGCAAAAAGATCTGGATCATTAAATGCTCGACGTGCTGTGTTACCATCGTTAGTTGTGCCACTACCACCTGGTTTTGGTAGATCTACTTTGATACCTATTTTCTCTTCTAAAACACTTTGAACCTTTGCTTTCTGACGTAGGTATTCAGTTTTATCTGCCAACGATCTCATTTGCCACTTTTTTACATTAAGTCTGTAGGATAAATTCAAGCAACATTCAAGAAACCTAATCCACGCATGAAGTGGACTAATACCATATTGAATACTCTGTTGGTTTGCCAAAAATATGCTCTTATTCTTATTGCTAAGATTATTAAATTGTGTTGATGTAGCATGACAGATAGGACATGTTTGCATCGATTTTGTGTTTGTAATAGTTGATAGAACTTTACCATCTATTAAAGTTAAACATAAAGTGAAATGTATTCGTATGCAAATTTCTTTAATTTTAATTTCTACGCATTCTAATTTTTCGATTTCATCTTCTATTACTTGTTTTTGTTCCAAAATAAGCTGTGAAGTTTCTTTAGCACACTTAATTGATATTGGTCGACACATTCTCTCAGATTGAGCTGCTATGTTATTCCAAATAATAATACCATCTGAGGTTGTTAATCTTAATGGATTACAAGTGGTAACAAACAAACTTCCGTCAACTGCTTTAGTGTTACAGTCTCCGATTCTTGAGCAGAAAAACGTTGTTGATAAGGCGAGTGACCAGTACTTCCATCAAACCCCCAAGAGATAATGAACACTGATTCAAGTTCTTTAGTATTTGATTTTTTTGAAGCTTCAATAATAACTTCGGTTTGGAGAAGTACAACTCTTTCGGCAGTATGTTTTAAAATTGATTGAAGGCTTACTTTCGCTTCTTTTTCAGTAATCACAATTTCCTCTTTAGGTGGTCTGCACTGAGCTTTAACATCTCTGATTTTATTATATGCGGGCCATATATCTGAGCCACTAGATTTCGTTGCTAAACGCATATTCGTATAAACAGCTTTTGATAGATCATTGTCTAGTAAAAAAGCCAATGCTTCTTCAGCAGACTTTGGCACAAAGCAAGATGTTCTGGTTAACTGATCATTTATTTGTATGTTATCAGGGGATTTTAATGTTTTTTTTATAATCGTAGCTAATTCATTCATCTTTGTTTTTTTTGCACTAGACTCCGCAGCTTTTAATATTCTTAAAGGATCATGCTTACACATTTGACTTATCTGCATAGCATCTCGTCGTTTAGAACGATCAGACATTTCTGAATAATCAAGTCGTGAACGACCAGGTCCATTTACAGAACTAGAAGAAGGCGAAGGTTCTGAAATTTCGTCCGTTTCAAATTTTGGAATATTAAAACGCGAATTTAACCACTCTTTATTATCGCTTTCAAATCTTGCTATTTTTCGAGATGCTTTCTCATATTTAGCTTTTCGTTTTGATACAAGACTAGATACGCATTTCCTCAAATTACGCATACTGGAATCAATTACAGTATTTGAATCAATATTCATCTTTTTCAATATACAGGGTTGGGCAAAAGTCCGGAAACGGTCAAATATCAAAAAATTTGTAACTAACAATTACATACTTTTTCTTAAAAACAACTATGTGTTTTCTTTACACTAATTGATTCCTCTCATTATTCTGTGCATAAAAGTATTGAGGTAAAGTCATCGAAAAGTGAATATTTTACGAGATATTTTATAGTTCATGTAAAATTAAGAAATTATTTCAACCCTTATAACTCGAAAAATACTTAACGAAAAAACATTTATTTATAGTGTTTTGGAAAGGTCTCGAGATAAGCTATAAGAATATGCAATAAAAAGTAGGCAGTTCCATTTAAAAAATTCAATTTGACCTTCATATGATTTTCGTCCTCCACCCAAAGTAAAATTTTTAGTCATCATTAGGTACATTTTTTTAAGCCCTACAACTTTGCTATTTACAATTTTTCGCTATAGTTGATCCTTTTCGAGATATTTGACCGTTTCCGGACTTTTGCCCAACCCTGTATACTGTACACCCGCTTCCGTATTATTCTCTTTACAAATATTTTCTAAAACTTCTCTCTTCGTAAATTTCACCATTTTAGAATGTTTTTAACAACTTCAGAACTTTTAAAGGAATAATTTCTCAATAAATAGCAATTCAAATTGCGACGTGTACGAAAGGTGGCAGACGCAGACGCGAGGGCGAGCGCGGCGATCAAGTTGTGAGAATACGCCGAAATCGAAATAATGAAAAGAGTGCACGTTGCGAACGTGGCTCGTAGACCTAAGACAAATTGCTCCGATTCGAACAGCGCGAGCGTTACGATAATGAATTGTTAGTTTTAACAATAGAACAGGCTTGGCCCCGTGGGCGCCCACGGAGCACGCGAGGAGGAGAACGTGCCCTCTCTTCGCGCGGCTGCTTCTTCCCCTTCTTTCCTTTCTGGCCCCTCGATCCACCTATCCCCTCCATACGGCCGTCACGAGAATTGACGATAGTCAGGCATCACTGCGAGAATGACGGCCGTATGGAGGGGATAGGTGGATCGAGGGGCCAGAAAGGAAAGAAGGGGAAGAAGCAGCCGCGCGAAGAGAGGGCACGTTCTCCTCCTCGCGTGCTCCGTGGGCGCCCACGGGGCCAAGCCTGCAATAGAATATGAATATGCGCAAAAGTGCGCAGGTTTTTATTAAAGTAGACATCTCAAGTTAACAAATGGCAGTTTTAGTTTCTTTTTAGCTGGTGGAGACACGGGGAGACATTAAACGCAAGATACTACCTTACTGAAAAATATATATTTTTTTAATTTAGATGTGTTAGAATAAAATTATGCATTGCCTACAATTATTGTTTCCAGCTTTTTTTCATAGATTAATGTATAACTAAAAACATACAAGAAGATTATAATAAATTTTTAACAATTAACTTCTAAAATATTCACTTTTTTATAATTCAATTTGTACATATAATCTTCGACATTTTTCAGTTTCGGTATTAGTAATACATATAATAAGAGTCATAAAACTATCAATATTTCTTGTACGAATGCTTTAAGGTATCTAGATGTGAAAAGAAAACGATTTAGTCATTTAAAAACTCATTGCTTTTTGCCGATTTTTTGTCGATCCTGGCCCACTGTGTTGCCCCGAAGGGATCAGTTTCCTGCTACGTCCACGTCGTTGATCCTCGGTGATGCCGAGAGCAGGACACACACACACACACACAAACACCAGAGAGGGTTTGGAGTCGTGAAATAACGTGGAAACAGTACGAAGAGTTTTGAAGACTCTGAAGGGCAGCGCCATCTACGACCAGTGGTCTGAATTCGTCTCGAAAATACCTTTCAAACGAGCCCCCACTCGACCCATGTTGCCATTTAAGATTTTTGGCCCCCATCGTGCCCCCCACCCCCCTTGAGGTTGGGGGGCCGAAATCCCCCCTCAAAAGATAGCTTGTTTGAAAAATCGAATCACGTGTTTCGGCGATTTTTGAAAATTTAATTCTTTCAAAAGTTATTAGACCGTCCCGGTACTTTTGGCGGACCCTGTATATTGTATGTATTATTTCTTATAACGAAATATGGCGATGAGAATTAATAATATTAATATAAATAATTATAATAAGAGTTCATGAAGTCTGCATGTAATTTGAATAATTTTCATATTTTACACTATCTCACAACGTAAAAAGTTTCTCTTCATGAATATAAAGTTTTTTGCCTCTATTTTTTTTATTTCTGTTTTCGATCTTTTCTGACGCGGTGATCGATGTGGAGTCAATTCTCCTTTAATCGAAATTAGATTTTTTAAACATAAAAATTAGATTTTTTTGAGACATAAAGATAGTCTGTTCCTTTATTTTATTGAAATAAGTTCCTGAAAACAAATAATTCATTTCTCATTCCTTTATTCATTCTTTTCACTCCTTTTTATTCTTTTTCACTTCTTCAATTCTCCAACTTCTTATAAAACCAAAACATATATAGTGAAAGAATTGGAACTAAACTGAAAATCTACCGACTACGAGTGCTTTTGTACAAAACCACGTGTTACTTCTATTCTGCATTAATAAAAGTTAAGTTAAAATGTTTTTTATATTTATGCACATAGTATTAAAATTGCATATCAACAAAATAATTTAATTTACAATAAGTTAATTTATAATTAATTTAAAAGGCGAATAACTTAACATCGATTGAAAGAAAAAGAAGATTTTATGTAATTGAAATTTGTTTACTAATGTTTACTGGCGAAGAAAAGTTTGAAGTTGGTGATTTATTTACTTTAAAATAAAAATACAAAATACTTTTATGTAATCGGTTGTAACAATAAATACATGGTAAAAGTTACGATTAGGGCAGGCAGCCCCGATGACCTTGACCTTGACATATGTTGTCAAAGTCACCCTCCTGAGTGACCTTCAGAAAGTTTTTAATAAAAAATAATAAAAAACATCGCTCGCGTTTTTTATTAAAAAGTTTATTAAAAAGTTAACAAAGAAAGTTTGCAAAATATAGCAACTATTTTCAGCATTGAAAGATTATAAACGCTTAACATGTATTTGAAAGGAATAAGATAGTCGATGAGTATGTGAAATGAGAATTTTAATCAGTATTTAAACAATCTAATGGATACATAGAACTCGTTAATTCAAAGAAAACCTCAATGCATTCATCAAAATTGTACATTTTCTTAAATACAAATTCTGCGAAATAATTTTTGAAATGATTATCATGTGTGTCGTAGGCCGAGGAATATTTGCTCGTAGATCTCTCCACAATCTTTCTGCATGTGAACGCCAGTTTCAGGGTTTACAAAATTACTCAACTGGTTTACTGTTCAATGTATATAATTTTCATTACATAAACCATTGTATGCGCGCCACATGTCCGTATGAATAATTGAACCGGCAATGACATATTTTCGAATAATAGGAAAAAGTGTTTCAGCATTTCGATTTGGTAAAATGAAAACTTTTTTAGTATTGCGCTCAACACCACCAAAAACCCATTGTCCTTGAATTATGCATTTTCTGTTGTATTTCCTTTTTCCTATTTTAGCTTCATCTATTTTGATAATTTTTCTTGATCCACCAATTAGCTCTTACTTACGATCCATTGCTGAAGTAATTAAAATAAATTTAACGAACAAACGTGCAACATTACTTCAGAATAAACATACATAAATGAATAACATGAAATAATAATTGTATGCTCTGTATTAACTCTCGACAAAATTTATAGTATCGACTACATCTCTAGTACCTATTTAAGTCTAATTCATTAATCAGACATTTGTGTCGTGGTGGCTGCAGCAGTAGGAAATAAACAATAAAACGACAAATTTTGACTAGATTCATGTGTGTTCGTTCAAGCCATATTCCATGGAATGCACTAACTTTGAAATTGCATGTTACTCTTCGTCGCTTTCGACCTTTTATAACTTTATTGTAAGTTTTTGTGACAATGAAATAAGCCATTTTTGTAACTATTGGCTAGTACTAATACATTTTCACATCTTGGACACGTTATTTCATCACGAACGACATTTTTCTCACACAAATATTAGATGTACAACTTTGCTTCCGCCGTTTTCCTATAAATGGCTTTAGCGGTAAGTGGTGGTTGAAATAAATAGACCATAGACGTCATACAATAAACTTGGGCATCTGTCAACATAACCCCATAGAAACATTAGTCAATTTATGTCTGCATCATAAAGTTATTCTCGATTGAAAATGTCAGTTTACGAGCCAAATTCTCGTCATTTGCGGGAGGTTTTAATTTTCTGCTTCAATATGAAGAAATCTGCGGCTGAGGCTCATCGAATGCTCTCAAATACTTATGATGAGGCTGCTATTAGTGAAAGAGTGTCGTGAGTGGTTTCAACGCTTCAAGAACGATGATTTTGACGTCGAAGATTGGCATAGCGGTGGAAGAGAGAAGGTTTTCGAAGATGCAGAATTGGAGGCATTACTTGATCAAGACTCGTGTCAAAATCAAGAAGAATTGGCACGATCATTGGGAGTGACTCAACAAGCCATTTCAAAACGCCTCAAAGCCATGGGAATGATTCAGAAGCAAGGAAATTGGGTGCCGTACGAGTTGAAGCCGAGAGATGTTGAACGGCGTTTGTTTGCTTGTGAACAGCTGCTTGAAAGGTAAAGACGGAAGGGATTTCTGCATCGCATTGTGACTAGGGACGAAAAATGAGTTCATTACGATAACCCAAAGCGCAGAAAATCATGGGGAGTTCCCGGCTTCCATGCTTCCACATCGACGGCCAAACTGAATTATTCATGGCTCCAAGGTCATGCTCTGTATTTGGTGGGACCAGCTCAGCATAGTGTATTATGAGCTGTTGAAATTATCCAACTAACTGACACACAAATATACATACTGACATACTGAGACTAGTGATGTATATACAGCATATTATATATATGAATCTTTATTACATTTTCAAACTTACTGGTTTGTTTTGATTTATTTTGATATTCTTACTTGGTACGTCAATCAATATTACTACGCGTAGCCAGTGAGTTATGTAACCAATGAGTCGTGTAGTCAGTGTGATAATTGCTTGATTGATTTTAAAACAGTAATTTATATAATGGCATATTCAGTTGAACAAATCAATAATAATCCTTGACTTGCGGTTTAAGATGTCGTTGGCGAATACATGACCTCAATTTATTCGAAAAATGTTTTGGGATAGAAATTTCAAGGATCATAATCACATTGATAATATTAAATTTTGCAAGTCTGTATGCAATTTCAGAGGAATTTCTACATGACACTTTAGCTTTCATCTTAAAAAATGCATACACAAATGAGAGGAAGTGCAATATTAAAGATAGATTTTGTTATTTAAAACACAAGGTAATTGTTTTATTTTTAATTATAACTATAACGAATTAATTAATATGTTATAAAATAAATTATTATGTTTTTTAAACGAATAAATTATTATGTTTTTTATACTTTATAGGAATTTGGACTTTCGACTTTGACGCATTCGTGTATGTAGTTACAACGTTTATTTTAAAGAAATGTTGGATCTAAATTTCAATTAAACATTGTTAATAATTTTTTAATAAAAAACAAGCGACGGCTAAACTCTCATTTTAACACTCGTCGACTATTTCTTATTTCTTTCAAATACATGTAGGTGTTTATAGCCTTTTAATGCTCAAAATAGCTGCTATATTTTGCAAATTTTCTTTGTTAACAATTAAACATTGTTAATAACTTTTTACTTGTTAATAACTAATAAAAAACGAGCGACGGTTAAAACCTTCTGAAAGTCACTCAGGAGGTGACCTTGACAACATATGTCAAGGTCAAGGTCATCGAAGCTGCCTCCCCTAAACGTAACTTTTACCAAATACATATTTTTGTTAAAAGAAAGTTTATTTTATTTTATTGTGTTAGAAGAAGAGCAAGAGAGTACCCCCCCCCCCCAGAGTTCAGTATCTGTCTCTTGTCTCGCAGTCAAAATATATATGTGTCGGGATATCCCCGTTCGTCAAACGCAGGCCAATACCGCAAATCCGCCGTCTTCATCTGATTCGCCCGTTTCTTGGGAGCGAGGTAAACTTTCTTCGGTATGTAATTCGTCTCGCCCGTCACGAGACGAATCTATCAATACAAACATTCAACGAAAACAAAGACAACGTGACTTACGGCTAACAATAATATAGCGAGCGGTCATGGAGAGTTGTTTCCTCGCTGTTCCGCTTACAATTGCATATATGTTGCAATAAAATGAATGTCTTACTTGCATTAGATAATGAAAGTGGAATTCTACTAAGTTTTGCCACGTAAACGACATGCTATATGATTCTCTAGAGATTGCAAGTATCAAAATCATATTATTCCTTTTGTACGAGCAAAGGAAATATGGCAATAGATGCACCTGAAAAATTTATTTGTAAACTATATAATAATGTCATTCAAACTTTATTATATAGAAATTTATTCCATATTTGTATTTAGCTCACTCGATGATGTTCAAGTTATGATACATAGGTACTCTTGCACTTCCTAAAACTACACGGTGATATTTTTGTACCTAGATTGAGTGTACATACACTAACAAAAGGTTAGAACTGTCCTTCACCAATTTTGATGAGCTTCGGATATTGTAGAGCATCAAAAAATATTAGATCTATATTTATTTTAGTGGTACATTTTAATATTTAGGAATTGAAATAACCCTTTGAAAATAACGGTTTTTTTTTCATTTTTAGCGAATATCTTCAAAAATGAAGTACCAGAAAAAATGTTTTATATAAAAGTTTTATGGTTTTAAAACGGATTAATCTAAATATATAATCTAAATAAATAAAGTCTTAAGTTTTAAAACGGATTAATCCCAATGACAAATATACAATGTTACACAAAATATAAATTTAAGCATATAGGTGAATGTGCATATAGCAACAGTAATATTTGTGTATAGCGTCGTAATTTGTTTAGAAATTTCCAAAAGACATTTTTAGAATTGCGAATCTATTTTTAGTAGATACTTTTTCCTAATAAATAGGTGAGCTGAGGATAAATTAAGAAATTTAACATTTTCGAGAAATGTATAAATACGCTATTGTAAAGAGTATAAAATACCATAAAACTTTTATATAAAACATTTTTTTATTTACCTCATATTTTCAAAGATATTTGCTAAAAATGAAAAAAAATCATTATTTTCAAGGGTTGTTTCAATCTCTAAACGTTGAGATACGTTACTAACAAAATATAGGTTTAATATTTTTTTATGCAATACAACATATCCATCAAAATCGGTGAAGGACAGTTCTGATCTTCCTCTTGTAAGTGTCGACGTGTGAATAGTGCATGAAAACAGTCGCTAGACTGAATTGCAGTGCTTCGAGTGTATCAGCAACTCATGTATGAACACGTCAAAACAAGTGTCGCGAAGCACTTTAGCATATTTAAAACCTTCCGGAAATTATTAGTGAGTGCCGTGACGATGTCAACGTTCAATTTTGGACTAAATATAAAACCAAATTGTTAATTTCTCTTTTGGAAAAAAAATTTTTCTTTACCCATCTGAGCGTCTCTCACAGATTGATTATAAAAATCGTTCAAAACGTACGACTTCAATTGAACAAGTTTTCAACTGAGAAGTCAGTCAAAAACTTTACAATTTGAGAATTCAGTTTAATGATGAATTGAGAAAAACCAAGAAGAAGATAAATGAGCAAGGATCTGGTGAAATATATACCAGCAAATGGAAGTTGTTTTTTCAAAAACAGAAAAGCGGAACACTAACAGAGGGGGTAGCCAATCTAACCAAAGTGAAAAAGTGTAGAAAGATGTAGACAGACGCAATACTTTTTGCTAACACCTAGACCCAACACAAGTGTACGACACTATTTTCTATCCTCAAAAATTGCAGCGTACAAAGAAGACACTGCTCTAGACATAAGTGCCCGCTCTAAATGTCGTTGTGCATACGTTGCTCAATAAAGTCTGAATAAGAATTCAGCAAACAGTTAAAAATATCAAATTTAGCGTCACAAAATTTTCTAAAAAATGCTTTGCAAATTGCAATACATAACTTGACTCGCAATCTTTCTTGCCATTTGCAATCATTGTCCTTAACGCTATTATCGCTGCGAAGAAGATATATACTATACTTGAATAATCTTGCAATCTAAATTGATGTCATGCATATAAAATATTGGTTGGTAGTTATTGCGATTTGAGTTATTACTATTGAGTAAATATTGTAATACTGTTTTCGTGTATGACATATATTTAGTAAAAAGTAATATTTAGTCAAAAGTTTTAGAAATTTTAGTGGCACTTTAAAATCACATATTTTTCAGTTGTATTCTAGATATACATATTTCATACAAGATCAATCACGCCGAAAAGTAATGAAAAAGTACAGTAGCTTCAGAAATATTTCAAAGTTATCCGTAACAACTTTAAATAGTTTTTTTTATTGTGTGAAGGCTGATGGAAAACATTTCGAATATTTACCAAGATGATTTTTTCTGTAAATTTTTGGTTAAAGATTTTTTCATATGCGATTTCCCAAGAAACATTTATCCAAATTAAAAAAAAAACATGATTGTAAAAGAATTGAAAAATCTCCGAAATGACACTTGATACTTATTATCTTTTAAGTTTTTTTAAAGGATAACTACTTCAATCAAGAAGATAAAGCGGCATTTTGAATTGAATTGAATTTATTACAATTATATGTATACCCCTTAAAAATAAAATTGAGTGTTCAACATTTTGAACAATCAGTTGATTAAAAAAAAAAAATGAAATTTAAGTTAGAATTTAAGAAAGTTTACATTGGTTCACCTTGTATACACGGCTAGCTATTTATCGATATAATTTAAAACATTTGGTAATTATTTAAATATACGGATCACCTTCCAATTTCAATAATCTTGACATATTATTAAGGCTATGACCTTGAGTGACCTTCAAGGTTTTAGCCGTCGGTCATTGTTTGTTAAAAAGTTATTAAAGTTTTATAAGTAGAATTTTCCGACACCATGTAGTTTAAGTTGCAAACTTATGTAGAACAAGAAAGGAGCGATTAAATGACGTCAAACTGGCATAGTTGATATAAAAATTGAAGTTTAATTACTACGTTTCGACCATTAGATTTAGGTCCTTTTCAAGTAAATAAGATATTCCGTTCCGTAGTCAAAGGTACAAAGTTCAAAAAACGTTGAATTACATTATTTGATTTAAAATGAGAATATAAAAATAAGTAGGTAAAATATATAAAAAGCGTCTGTTGTTGGTGACGGCTACATACGGACTGTCCGTATGTAGCCGTCACCAACAACAGACGCTTTTTATATATTTTACCTACTTATTTTTATATTCTCATTTTAAATCAAATAATGTAATTCAACGTTTTTTGAACTTTGTACCTTTGACTACGGAACGGAATATCTTATTTACTTGAAAAGGACCTAAATCTAATGGTCGAAACGTAGTAATTAAACTTCAATTTTTATATCAACTATGCCAGTTTGACGTCATTTAATCGCTCCTTTCTTGGTATTTCCTATTACTGGCAAGAAGAAGACACTCACATTGTTTTTATGTAGAACATATGGTACGGTGGAAACAGTTTTGCTCTGAAAGTAGGGTAGGAGGGAGATGAACCTTGCTCTTCGTGGAAAATCATAAATTTATATGAAACCGTACAACGGAAAGTAGTTTTGACTTGAAAACAGAGGGGAAGTAGGGGTGGATCTCGCTTCGTGTGACAATATATGTCAAGATCATTGAAATCGGAAGGTGGTCCGTGTATCTAAATAATTACCATACATTTTAGTAACATTTGTAACAAATGCAAAATAACAATACATAAAGATATAATACACACATTTAAATCAATGAAAATTATTAGTAATATCAAGCAACGATATAACAGAAATTAGAAATTAAAAATAATTATACATTAAAAATTTGTTTCTTTATTATAATACTAAATTGTGGTAATACATTCAGGCAGTATCAAGTTATTCTATTGATTATTGTGATAATCTGACTTGAGATGAATTTATTTTATTTTAAAAATATACTAAACTAAAGGTCATTTGATGCGCGTTTTGATCCAATCAGTGTGGTGCGTTTGAATGCTTTTTAATGAGACATAAACGATCTCATGTATCGGCATGCAGAAATATCGGAACACAATCCAAAGCGAGATCTATGCTTTTGGTTGTAGAAAAGTGACGGTAGTGATGCAATTGGCTTTTTTATATTTTTTTACAGACGCGCTTAAACTAACGTCAAAGTGCATTGAACTTGACAATGAGCGTTAAGCTCGTCACACTATGTATTGTAGATTGAATTGAGATTGAGGGTCTCGGATCGGAATTCAGGGTGCCTTGCCTGATTGGCTAACTTCTAATCCAAAATCCGCAATCTCAATGCAATCCGTAATACGTAATATAACGAATTTTAGACCATAAAAATTTTAAAGTCAAGAGTTGTCAACTCAAAGTTGTCGAAATACCGTAAAGGCGATACTACGCATCGTTAAACGCAGATCGATTCGTGCTGTGTTATACAAGTGCATGTAGGGGAAGGTTACCTGTTTTGAATTTACTAGTTCACTAATTACTAGTTTTGAGTTTTCTTAATTCATACTTTTAAGTATTTCATTAAAACAAAATGTTATGTATTGTAAAATATTTTACATTTTATGCATTTTATTAAATATAATATTACATGATTTTGAAATATATTTACTCCTAATATGTGTAAAATAGAAAAGTCTAAATTAGGTAATTGAAAAATTGATTGCCTTACAGTTGCCTAAGTTAGACCTGAAAAAAAACTATAAATAGCAAAATAATAAAAAATTAATAAAAAAAATATTTTTATGTGAAAAACATTTTTAATTTAACACTTGTAGATCTACAACGTACTTACTTACTGGTAAAAATATGAAATTTTATTATTGTTAATTTGCTGTGTTCTTTTTAACTACCAGTGTAGTCGCCACTGCTCCTACTAAAATACAAAGTCAAATTCTATTGAATTTGAGTCATTTTTAATATAAAAATTACTTTTTAAATAAAAATTTAATAAAAAAGGTAATTTTTATACGGATATCACTCCTTTTTTTACAAAGACTACACATTATAATCATACGGTTAATGAAATAAATTTTAATTATTGTCATAAGGTTATTTAATTTTATTTTTAAATATACATATATATACATATATACAGGGTGTCTCATCGCACTTATGCAAACACTCGTGAACAGGTAGGGCACAGTAAACTGAACAGAAAAGTCCTGTACCATTTTGCTAAATTCGCGCAATAATAAGCGAAATATTTAATGTTAAAGTAGGCGAATAAGAGCGCGTCGAGGTACAAGGAGGCAAGCGCTCGAGCCGCCTGAGCTATAGCACGCCCTAGTATGTTAACATTGGCTGCCCAGCGTGCGGCGAGAGGAAGGGTGTGTTAGTATGCCGCTGTTGTCTCTCGCCGCACCGCCGGGTAGCCAATGCTGACACATTGGGCTGTGCTATAGCTCGGGCGGCTCGAGCGCTTGCTTCCTTGTACCTCGGCGCGCTCTTATTCGCCTAACTTTAATATTAAATATTTCGCTTATTATTGCGAATTTAACAAAATGGTACAGGACTTTTCTGTTCAGTTTACTGTGCCCTACCTGCTCACGAGCGTTTGTACAAGTGCGATGGGACACCCTGTATATATATATATATATATATATATATATATATATATATATATATATATACAGGGTGATCCAGGATAACCTTCCACCTGTAAAATGACATATTCCTGACACAATTCTAAGACGATTTTTCCTTTATCAAAATTTGATTTGAAGCGTAGTTTTCGAGTTACAAGCAAAAATAGTTAGGAAATCACGCGTCGAGTACAGAAGGCAGGCAGGAGCGGCGCACCGCTAGCGTAACGAGGGTTCAGTTGACCGCCCGACGGGTGATTATCACCGCGTGAGTCGCTATTTTAATCTTATGACATAAAATTATGCTTTAAATAAAATTTTTATAAAGAAAAAAGTGTCTTAGAATTATGTTAGGAATACGTGTTCCTTAAAATAAAAATTACTTTAATAACAAAGAGTTGTTCCGGTTCGCCGGCCGTTGAACGCTGCAATCAGCTGATTGCTACACGCGTGTAATGCATGTGTGCATAAAAAGAAAGAGAGAGAGAGAGAGGGGAAGGAGGGAGAGACATTCATACACATGCACGCACGTACGCATACACTTTTTTCTCACTCTCTTTCTCTCTTTTACACAACACACTCTCTCATTCAATCACTCATTTAATCACTCACTCACCTGCTCAATCACCTTGTAGCAGCGTAGCGAATCCTCATGCTACGTGTTAGGTCAGGTCAGGTCTGCTGCACCGTTATGATTAAGTTGTAGAGACAAAACTTTTTGTAAATTACTCTCACTCGATTAACACAATACAGAATACGCGATAACGAATTCACTGATTCACTGACTCACTACCGATTCACTGATACCAAAAATTACTTTAAAAGAAACGCGAATGCAAATAGCACATGACTCGACGCGAAGCGACGGACCGCGGAAACTGCGCGACCACCAGGGTTATGTTGACAGTTGACTAGCGCTGCGACTTGCGCGTGGCGCGTGATCGACACGAGATGAGACGAACGACGGTGATTGGCCGATTCGCTTAAATTCTACTGCTTTCTGCTTAACTTTTTTTATGTGCCACGGCCTTTAAACCTTCGCATTGCGAATGCGGTAGAAAACATGAAACGTATAATGACGTACTTAAAAAAATTAATTATTTATTACAATTAATAACTATTTATAATTATAATAAATAATAATTATTTTTAAAAGCATGTGTTATACGTTATTACGTTTTCGAAACTATTGCATTCACGATGCGAAGGTTTCAGTCAATTGCAAGAATAATGTAATTAATAAATTACATTTGGGAATTTGGGAAAATTTATTTTTATTTTGCTCAAAAGAGATGTTCCAACGTTAAAATGTATTGGTCGCTCTGAAAAGAGCGGATTGAATAAAAAAAATTTTAGAGCAGATGCTCGAAATGCCCGCCATCCATCCTAATGCAAGCTCTCATGCGTTTTAATAAATTTCTTTCGACGTTCTGCATTACTTCTTCGTCGATATCCCAAATAGCCAATCGTAATCTTGTCTCTAGATCTTCAATATCTTCGGGAAGAGTTTTATAAATTATTTCTTTACAATATCCCCATAAGAAGAAATCCAGAGGGTTGAGATCCGGCGATCTTGCGGGCCAACGTATCGGGCCGTACCGACCCATCCAGCGTCTGGGAAAATGCTCGTTTAAATAATTTGTAACAATCCTGGCATTGTGTGGCTCAGCACCGTCTTGTTGAAAGACAATCTCGTTTCTTTCACATAATGGCACATTTTCGAGAAAATCTGGTAGATTTTCTGTTAAAAAATCGACGTAGGTTCTCCCAGTTAAGACATCTGGAAGAATAACTGGACCAAGTATTTCAGTGCCCATTATTCCGGCCCACACATTGATCTTCCAACGAGTTTGAAAATTTCGGAGTCGCGTGACTCTGGGATTTTCTTCATTCCAAAAGTGCATATTATGCACATTAAAAATCCCCTCTTGTGTGAATAGCGATTCATCGCTGAATATTACACGAGAGGAATATCTGGGATCTCGATCGACGTTTCGCAGAAAATTTTCGCAAAACGTTCGTCTTGCAGGGTAATCTGCTGGTCGTAAATGTTGTACGCGTGTATAATGAAACGCGTGCAACTTTTCTTCTTTTAATATCCTTTGTACAGTTGTGTAAGATAAATTGTGCTCTCGAGCAACTACCCGAATACTTGTTTCGGGATTATTCTCAAAAGCACGTATAACTCTTTCCGTGTTCCGTACATTTCTAACGGCGCGATCTCCACCAGCGTCGTGTTTGTTCGGCAGGACACTGCCAGTATCGTAAATTCTTTGAGCTGCTGCAAGTATGACGTGACCCGATGGATGTCTTCGGTCTGGATGCATTTCGGCGTATCTTCTTGCAGCAAGGTTCTGCTACCCGTGACACTCGCCAAGTGCCATTAGCATGTCGTAGTATTCTTGACTTGTATAAGCTGCCATATCTTCTTCGCGCTTATTGATAATCGCTGATAATCGCAGGCTTATTGATCGCATTATCGATCGTACATCCAATTTATACGATCTTCGCGGGTGGTCGACGCCCCCTCCTCGCCTCCCGCGACCAATGGCGAACGTCGCGCGCTAATTGGTAACCAATTCGCGATTGGTCGCAGGAGGCGAGGAGGGGGCGTCGACCACCCGCGAAGATCGTATAAATTGGATGTACGATCGATAATGCGATCAATAAGCCTGCGATTATCAGCGATTATCAATAAGCGCGAAGAAGATATGGCAGCTTATACAAGTCAAGAATACTACGACATGCTAATGGCACTTGGCGAGTGTCACGGGCAGCAGAACCTTGCTGCAAGAAGATACGCCGAAATGCATCCAGACCGAAGACATCCATCGGGTCACGTCATACTTGCAGCAGCTCAAAGACTTTACGATACTGGCAGTGTCCTGCCGAACAAACACGACGCTGGTGGAGATCGCGCCGTTAGAAATGTACGGAACACGGAAAGAGTTATACGTGCTTTTGAGAATAATCCCGAAACAAGTATTCGGGTAGTTGCTCGAGAGCACAATTTATCTTACACAACTGTACAAAGGATATTAAAAGAAGAAAAGTTGCACGCGTTTCATTATACACGCGTACAACATTTACGACCAGCAGATTACCCTGCAAGACGAACGTTTTGCGAAAATTTTCTGCGAAACGTCGATCGAGATCCCAGATATTCCTCTCGTGTAATATTCAGCGATGAATCGCTATTCACACAAGAGGGGATTTTTAATGTGCATAATATGCACTTTTGGAATGAAGAAAATCCCAGAGTCACGCGACTCCGAAATTTTCAAACTCGTTGGAAGATCAATGTGTGGGCCGGAATAATGGGCACTGAAATACTTGGTCCAGTTATTCTTCCAGATGTCTTAACTGGGAGAACCTACGTCGATTTTTTAACAGAAAATCTACCAGATTTTCTCGAAAATGTGCCATTATGTGAAAGAAACGAGATTGTCTTTCAACAAGACGGTGCTGAGCCACACAATGCCAGGATTGTTACAAATTATTTAAACGAGCATTTTCCCAGACGCTGGATGGGTCGGTACGGCCCGATACGTTGGCCCGCAAGATCGCCGGATCTCAACCCTCTGGATTTCTTCTTATGGGGATATTGTAAAGAAATAATTTATAAAACTCTTCCCGAAGATATTGAAGATCTAGAGACAAGATTACGATTGGCTATTTGGGATATCGACGAAGAAGTAATGCAGAACGTCGAAAGAAATTTATTAAAACGCATGAGAGCTTGCATTAGGATGGATGGCGGGCATTTCGAGCATCTGCTCTAAAATTTTTTTTATTCAATCCGCTCTTTTCAGAGCGACCAATACATTTTAACGTTGGAACATCTCTTTTGAGCAAAATAAAAATAAATTTTCCCAAATTCCCAAATGTAATTTATTAATTACATTATTCTTGCAATTGACTGAAACCTTCGCATCGTGAATGCAATAGTTTCGAAAACGTAATAACGTATAACACATGCTTTTAAAAATAATAATTATTTATTATAATTATAAATAGTTATTAATTGTAATAAATAATTAATTTTTTTAAGTACGTCATTATACGTTTCATGTTTTCTACCGCATTCGCAATGCGAAGGTTTAAAGGCCGTGGCACATAAAAAAAGTTAAGCAGAAAGCAGTAGAATTTAAGCGAATCGGCCAATCACCGTCGTTCGTCTCATCTCGTGTCGATCACGCGCCACGCGCAAGTCGCAGCGCTAGTCAACTGTCAACATAACCCTGGTGGTCGCGCAGTTTCCGCGGTCCGTCGCTTCGCGTCGAGTCATGTGCTATTTGCATTCGCGTTTCTTTTAAAGTAATTTTTGGTATCAGTGAATCGGTAGTGAGTCAGTGAATCAGTGAATTCGTTATCGCGTATTCTGTATTGTGTTAATCGAGTGAGAGTAATTTACAAAAAGTTTTGTCTCTACAACTTAATCATAACGGTGCAGCAGACCTGACCTGACCTAACACGTAGCATGAGGATTCGCTACGCTGCTACAAGGTGATTGAGCAGGTGAGTGAGTGATTAAATGAGTGATTGAATGAGAGAGTGTGTTGTGTAAAAGAGAGAAAGAGAGTGAGAAAAAAGTGTATGCGTACGTGCGTGCATGTGTATGAATGTCTCTCCCTCCTTCCCTCTCTCTCTCTCTCTCTTTCTTTTTATGCACACATGCATTACACGCGTGTAGCAATCAGCTGATTGCAGCGTTCAACGGCCGGCGAACCGGAACAACTCTTTGTTATTAAAGTAATTTTTATTTTAAGGAACACGTATTCCTAACATAATTCTAAGACACTTTTTTCTTTATAAAAATTTTATTTAAAGCATAATTTTATGTCATAAGATTAAAATAGCGACTCACGCGGTGGTAATCACTCGTCGGGCGGTCAACTGAACCCTCGTTACGCTAGCGGTGCGCCGCTCCTGCCTGCCTTCTGTACTCGACGCGTGATTTCCTAACTATTTTTGCTTGTAACTCGAAAACTACGCTTCAAATCAAATTTTGATAAAGGAAAAATCGTCTTAGAATTGTGTCAGAAATATGTCATTTTACAGATGGAAGGTTATCCTGGATCACCCTGTATATATACAGGGTATACCAAAAGTTTGGAAACGGTCTTGCAACTTTTGAATAAATAAAGATATCGAAAATCGCCGAAACACGTAAAACGATTTTTCAATAAAGGTATCTTTTGTGGGGGGTTGCAACCCCCCCACCCCAAGGGGGGGCGTGGGGCACGAGGGGGGATGAAAATCTTAAATGGCAACATGGGTCGAGAGGGGGCTCGTTTGAAAGGTCTTTTCGAGGCGAATACAAAACACTGGTCATAGATGGCGCTGCGATCACTTTTCGCGGAATTATTCGACTTTTAAAATTTTTAATCTCAGACATCAGTATTTGGATCCAACACTAAATTTTTAGCGATGAATAAAGTCGAAACACCCTCCTCTTTTACACGGGCTTGGGACCGTCGATGGCAGAGTTTTGCCTCATTTTGTTTTACATTTTTTTAACGTTTTTTGTTGTTTTTTTTCAATCTTCGCTGAAAAATTTTTTTCGAAATATTTTCTGCCATTTAAAAAACTTAAAAAACAAATACTTCACGAAAAGTACTTTATTTCAAAAAAATTATGAATTTGATTAATGAAATAGTTAAATCACGTTCATCGATTTTACCAATTGCATATTGTAGACTGATTTCACTATTTTATTAGCAATCTTTATTAGTAATAAACAATTGCACTATTTCAGTGCTCGGCGTTAGTTGCACATTTCGGCTTGATTCTTGAGTCGACGCCTACCGCTCTCCCACTACCGCGCGACCGCTAGCGGCCGAGCCGCCGACTCAGGAGCGTCCGTGTAACAAATAGGCTGACGATGAGCGGGCACCTTTCAGAAAATAAAATTTTCTTTGTTGTAGAAATAATATTTAGTCTCACTGATATTTAATTATAATCATTTTAGAAGTCGAATAATTCCGCGAAAAGTGATCGCAGCGCCATCTATGACCAGTGTTTTGTATTCGCCTCGAAAAGACTTTTCAAACGAGCCCCCTCTCGACCCATGTTGCCATTTAAGATTTTCATCCCTCCTCGTGCCCCACGCCCCCCTTGGGGTGGAGGGGTTGCAACCCCCCACAAAAGATACCTTTATTGAAAAATCGTTTTACGTGTTTCGGCGATTTTCGATATCTTTATTTATTCAAAAGTTGCAAGACCGTTTCCAAACTTTTGGTACACCCTGTATATATATACATATATATATAATTGAGATTCTAGCTTAAAGTCTAAAATTATCGATTTTATGATTAAGAAACGTTCTAAAATTCTTCAACTGAAAATTTTTCAGTTAGATGGTACCATGTATAGACTAAGTCACGTTTAGACAGAGACACTAGATGAGCGCGAGTGAATAACGTATAAACAAAGACACTAGATGAGCGCGAATGTTAGACAAAGAAAAGACACGATATATAACATAGAAAGAGATACTCGATAGACGTACTAGGTGAGTGCAAGAATAACAACAGCGAGAACCGCACGTCAAATTTAATCGTATTTGATGTGCGGTTCTCGCTGTTGTTATTCTTGCACTCACCTAGTACGCCTATCGAGTATCTCTTTCTATGTTATATATCGTGTCTTTTCTTTGTCTAACATTTGCGCTCATCTAGTGTCTCTGTCTATTTCACTCGCGCTCATCTAGTGTCTCTGTCTAAACGTGGCTTAGTCTATACATGGTACCATCTAACTGGAAAATTTTCAGTTGAAGAATTTTAGAACGTTTCTTAATCATAAAATCGATGATTTTAGGCTTTAAGCTAGAATCTCAATTAATATAAAACGTAGAGAAAAAGTAAAAACAGTTTTATTATATAAAAGACACCCAAGGAATCGATTAAGCATATCCAGAAACGCATCCGTTCAGCCGTTATTATAGCTCACAAATCTTGGCTGTGCTGAACTAGTCGTGCGGTGTAAATATTATTGCGGTGTAAATAGCGTCCGTGTCGTCACGTCGCGTCGCTTCGCGCGCACACTTGGTGCAAAACACTGCCGTGTTTCATGACTATTTTTAAGTCGCCACTGCTTTTAATAGAAGTCGCCACTCGTGACTAGGCGATTGAGAAATGACTCAATTAAATAAGAATTAATAAGAATTACAAATTGACTAGAATTTGACTTTGCAGTGTAGAAGTTTGCTCTAGTAGGAACAGTGGCGATTACTACACAGATAGTTAAAAATAACACAATAACATGGTAATATTAGAAGGAGTCTATTTGCAGTCTGTATACAAGTACTTCTTTTATCTTGAACTTCACATTTGCACATTGTGTGTGAACCCATGACCTATAGTCCAAACATTGGATCATATCTTCTTTTATTTGTTTACAGATATAATTCCTTAATATATTGCTTATTAGAAATTGAAAGAAAATTATTACTTTTCCTAACAGTCTCTTAAAATAAATTGATTCTATTTAGGAAATATGATCCAACTTAGGCAGCTGGTCCTCATAAAAAGATGACTACACAAACACACAAAATTAAATACTTTTCATTAACTACTAATTACAATTTTTAAATAATGTAATTAGTAGTTAATGGAAGGTATTTGTAAAATGTATCATAGAAAATTTAATTACTTACTTTTTCTCTATACAGCAATTTAAGATTCGTAACACAATAATTATAACACAATATAGAAACAATAAAGATAATTCTGTTTAATTAATGATGTTCAGTTCCCACTCACCAGCTGAGTCACGTGTCTACGGCAGTGTCACCAACTAATAATGTCTAATTGTTTTGTAAAATATCCACATATAAGGAAAAACAAAAGTCCAATTTAGGTAATAGTCCAAATTCGGCAACCTTCCCCTATATAGGATACCGTAGAGATATTGCTCATTTACTATAACAATGACATAACTTAAAAAACAAAGTTTCTTTCCAGAAAATAAGTTTGAATGTTTTAAATTATTAAAATTTTGTAATATTATTTTTAAATACGATTTAAATACGAAGTAATAATATTGTAAATATACGATTTAAATACGATCTAATAACATTGTAAAGGTAAAAGTATCTAACTGTATGTTAGGTTTTTTCAGTGTATTTAATTTTATTATTCTTTTGTAACAACTCAAAAATGATAATTTTTGTATTATGTTGTTGTTGTAGCAAATAAGTAATATAACGCATTTCTTTAAATGTTATAAATAAATTTAAGAATATCAATTAATATGACTAGATGATATAAAACAAGCTTATTTGTTTGACTCATTAACATATGTATAACAAATAGATGGTTAATAAATACAAGATGATGCGCATGGTGGTCCGTACGACAAATTAAACTTTATAGTTACACTTATTTCGCCTACACTTAATTGGCTACGAATTCTAAAATCAGCTTCGATCTCTTTTGAGATCATCTTCAATGGTTTTTGGTGCATTCAATTGCGCCCCAGATAATACTAGCCATCGATTTGTAAATACAGTTAAATGCCAAACAATATAAGAAGAAACCCTCTATAAGAAGAAACTGCCAATTACAGTCAAGTTGGAGCTTTTTAATAATATTATTGAACTTATATACACCTCCCGCTCTGTGGACTTGATTATCAATTTAATATGTGATCGTTTTTGATCGTATTTTTACTTTGGTTTGAGATTGTTTCAAAAAAGTAACAGTATGTAGTCCGCCAAAGCAGGAAGTATACATAAGTTTACACTAATATTATTAGACTGGCACAAAAGATCCAGTCTGACGGTAATTGATAGTTTCTTCTTATTGATTATTTATCAGAAACATTCGTAACTTTCGAAATACTAATATATAACTCTGTTAAATTTTAAACGGATTTTATTTTAGGAAAAATTGAAATACATATTTAAAATTGAACTTAGAAAAAGAAAAGAAGAACGATAGAAAGAAAGATAATTTTGTCTTGACAATAAAAAATTGAAATGTAATCATAAATAGATGTATTTACGATTAAAATTAGTTTTCTAAGTTAACTTAAATTTAAGAGAAATTGCCCGTAAAATAAATGTCTATTTTAATACTTTCGACACAAAAATCAAAACTATATGAGACATAGAGCTACAGAAATAACATATGACTTACTGTAGATGCGACGATATTTCTTATATGTGTATCTGGCAGATTCGGTCTTACACGCTCGTTGTGGGAATGTTGTGGACAGACAGTTGAACGCATGATCTTATGACGATCACATGACAGATTGACGTCGGACTCCATTTCCATGTCAAATCGACCCACTTGATAATTCATGGCAGATTTATCGCGCGCGGCATTGAATAGTTTATAATTTATCTGCAACATAATTAACAATTCATGTTACACGCGCGTTTATGATGACTGTAATGCTGAAATGACTCTTAAGCGCATGTCACACTACGGTTAATATTCATAATCCACTCTTATTTCAAGTTTTAAGTAATACCTTGAGAAGCTAATACGGCTTTGTAATTGGTGTATATATGTATGTATGTATACATATACATATATGTATATAGGGTGTATCAGAACTGGCGGAAAAGTTTTTATTGACAGATTCTTCTGAAATTCTAAGGCGAGAAGCTCTTTACAAAAAAGTGATCTGATAAATAGAATTTGAATGGTGAGGTATTAAAGTTGACGTATGGGAGCGCATGAAATTCGCGTGGTCAGGAGCGGCACGACCACTCATGTGCCGCGGCGATGCGTGTTCTCATTACTCTACATTATTTTGCTATTAATAATATGAATTAAGTAGTAATCAATCTTATTAATAATGATATTTATCTTTATTAATTAATAATTATTTTTTTTATTATGTACTATAGTAGTTGCATAGTTCTTAAACGTGTAACGGTACGCCTTGCCTCGCTAGCTCGGATTAACTCGCCGGGGTCAGGGTCGAAGTAGGCGTGAGACACAGGTTTGTTGGTGCGCTGATCTTTATTGATGGTGTTGATAATTATTTACAATGAGATGTTGTGGTGTCTGCGTGCGTGATTGTGTGTGTGGCTCGCCGGGTGTGTGGCGGGAGGCACTGAGGCCTGTACAAACGGGGCGGGGATGAGTGTAATTGTGTCTAAGTGCGTGTGGCGGTGTGTGCAGCGTGAATGGAGTTGCGATCTATTGTGCGAACTATTGTCTAGGCTTATTAACTATGGTGCTTATCAACTACGGTGCGGACTACTGGCTAGGCTTATTAATTACGAAGCGGACTTACTAATTAATATTTACAAACACGGATATTTACATGCGGCGGATCGCGGTGCGAGACCCTCGGAGGGTCGTGCGGCGGCGCGATGGGCTAACGGAGCCCCGGTTCGGAAGGCGGTGTCCTGGGGCTGCTAGGAGGGTGTCGGAGCAGGTTGAAACCGAGCCGGGTGCGACCGTGTCTCAGTGCGGAGAGGATCAGGTGCGCCCGATCCAGAGAACGGTACTAGGTGGAAACCGAGCTGCGTGCATCCAAGACGGCGGTTGCACTCCGGGTGCGCCCGGACGAGTGCGTTCGTGTCTCGGTGCGGAAGATCGGGTGCTCCCGGTCTGGAGAATAGTAGTCGTGATCGTAGGTAGTAGACCAGATCGAGGCAGGAAGAAGATCGGGACAGGACTGGTGCTCCGAGTTCCGCTCGTCGCACTTATATTCCCATTCCGGAGTGGATTACCGGATGGGGAAACACGTGTTCGTACCGTGTAGCGTACGTTATGGGGCCGCATAATACCGTCGTGACACGGACATGTGTTATGTGTGCGCGTCGGCCGGGGAAGGGTTAGTGGCGAGGCAGGCGAATCGCCACAAACGGGATATGCAAAATATTGATTAGATTAACTTGACAAATGACAAATTTAAAATAAATAATTGATAAACAACATTTTATAAATTTGATAAATAGCAAATTGATCATAATTTTATCCAGCAATTAATTAATTAATTACTCAAATAACTAAAATTAGTTTCCCATATTTCCCCATGTTTAAAGACTAAGCAACTAGTACGTAATAGAGAATAAATCAATAATGAATAAATAATGAATAATTAAATAATTGTTTAATATTTATAACTATCACTGTTTTCGACAAACTAAACATTGCTGTATGGAACGCCAACGACCTGTCAAACCATTCTAATGAATTAAAAATTTTCCTTAAGTTGCATAATATCGACATTATGTTAATTTCCGAAACACATTACACGAATATTTCAACAAATGTGTCCAAAGTGCAACATGGGATTCAACATCAGCCAATCAGGACATACGCCTACCTGCGTCCGATTGTCCCCCATCAATCAGAGAGAAAATAGCGGAGAAACGGAAGCTGCGCAAGCAGTGACAACAAAACAGATGTTTTACCATTAAAAGAAGACTTAATCACGTAGTTAGAGAACTCAAGGCTCTGTTACAAAATGCAAAGAACCAAGGAATTCAGACCTACTTAAGTAGCTTGAGTGCCTCTACTGCAACAGACTCACTGTGGAAAGCCACCAAAAATCTTAAGCACTCACCAACTACTTTTCCTTCTATTTGCAAGCATGATAACAGCTAGAAGTAACGCAGAAAAAGCTGAAATCTTTGTCAAACATCTTTCAACAGTATTTACTCCAAATCCCAATGAATGCTTGACTGAAGATGTAACAAACATAAGCGAAGTACTGAGCCAGACAAACCAACCTGTCTTCCCAATCAATAAATTCACCAAACAGAAAGTGCTAACAGTAATCAAGAATTTAAACCCCAATAAAGCACTTGGGTACGATCTTATTACAGGCAAATTGCTGAAAAAGCTTCCTACTGAAGGAATTACCTATCTCACACAATTGTATAATGCCATACTGAGGAGCTACGTACCCCCACAATGGAAAGTTGCTGAAGTCATCAAGATCCAAAAACCTGGTAAATCAGCAGAAGATGTGAGGTCCTATCGACTTATCAATCTACTACCTATTCCCTCTAAAGTAACGGAGCAGTTATTCTTGCAGAGACTGTTATGCCCCTCCCCCCATGTCGTAACAACAATAATTTAAGGCATAACGATAATAGAATTGGACAATTGCTGACCGAGCGACCCCAATCACGATTCAGAAAATGCCCACGCAGCAAGGGCCCGGTGAGTGACAAACAATACCGGGAACGCGAATGCAAAAAATCGGGAAGCCTTGACGTAGGCTGACCGACTTAGACCGAATATAAAGCAGAGGAAAAGATGTAGCGGGAGGCTCAGCCTCACTGCCAACACGCGAGTCAACAATTCGGTCGTATTGTAAGAAGCGGGATCCATAAAAAAAATACACGAAACTAAAAGTTAAAAGTATTTATTGAATCATCCAAACCCCGTCCTGAACCTCAGGCAGATTCCCAAAAGAACCCGTCGTACGACAATACGACAACCCCCGTGGCACGACAACAAGACTCATGCCTATCATTGAGCAAAGACATCTGTTACCGAATCACTAGTACGGATTTAAGAGAAAACACAACACCATAGAACAAGTGCTAGACTCGTGGATAAAATCAATACTTCTCTTGAAAGGAAACAATATTGTTCTGCTGTATTTCTTGACGTCCCAGGCCTTTGATAAAGTCTGGTATAATGGTCTCCTGCATAAGATCAAGTTAAATCTTCCTGCGAGTTACCATAGCTTCATCAAATCTTACCTTAATATGAGGTACATATATGTAAAGTATGGTGATGCTACAACTGTTTTACACGAAATTCTTACTGGTATGCCACAGAGTAGTATCCTGGGACTTGTCTTGTACACCGCAGAACTACCGATTCACCATGGTATCTTAGTGGATACTTTTTCTGATGACACAGCTATCTTAGCAGTTCACAACGATCCATTTCTAGCTTCGAACATCTTGCAAACGAGTCTGTACAAAATAGAAAAGGCTCAAGTTATGGCGAATAAAATTAAACAAGAGTAAATCCACCCATGTAACTTTTACTAACAGGCAATTAACAAGCCTACCAGTAACTCTCAATACTGTTCACCTCAGGACGTTTAAGTCAGATACTTGGGACTAAATTTGAACAGAATGTAGTAGAATGCGATAAAGTCTCCTAAACAAATTGCGAGCTGAGGACGATGTGGGTTCGGCTTAAAGCTGGAATGCGCGGAAAACAAATACTAATCGCGACGCGAGCGCGTAAGAAGCAGCGGATCGAGATCGAGAGTCAGTCGCTGTTCAGTTGCTAACGAGAAAAGTAGTAGTAGTGAAATCTTTATGTATCTTTATGTATTTCTATCCGTTTTAAACCTTACATTTCTTTAGAAGTGGGATTCGACTCATATTAAGGCTATCCTATAGCATTTTGTGCAAGTTAGCGAGTGATCTACGCAAATTACACTACGTGTGTTGAAGAGAAACGTATCGGTTATCGCAGACGATCGTTATGGCAGACGAAAAATTCAAAGTCTTAGAACTGAAAGCGGCTCTAAAACGGCTGAATCTGCCACAGACGGACGATAAAACAACTCTGATGAAGAGATTGTATGAATACGATCCGAGTGGAAGATAGAAGGAAACCACGAGAAGCATACAGATCGACGATGACGCAAGAGATCGGCAAGAGGCGATACAGGATAACGATTCAGACGGCGAGCTTGCAAGAGGAACGGACGGGCGCTGTTGACGGAAGTTATGGCGGATCCAGGCGTCGATGAGAGGGAAAGGATGATAGATCTCACTCGAGATTTAGAGTGTATGAGATGCAAGAATGAAATTATGCAACGGCGGTTAGAAGCCTTACTTTCGGAAAGAAACAGAACGACCGAAAATAGACCTTACACCAGTTTCGGAAAGAAACAGAACGACCGAAAATAGACCTTACACCAGACACCGGCCCTTACACCAGTGAGCAGTGGTCCACTTACGACGCCGCGACCTGCTATTGCTGCGTTAGCGGAATTATTGAATGAGTTTATGGGCGCAGAAGAACCTTTTGGAATTGGAAGAGGTAGCTCGAACTTATTCGTGCCACGTATACTCTAGACGATAATTGTACGCGCATTTTAATAAGCATGAAGCTGAAGACAGCTCTATAATGGTTTCACGCAAGGCTAGAACATTTAGAAATGTAAGTGAATGAGTTGATCGACCAGATGACGAGAATGTTCGATTACCGACCAAAGATAGAGCTACGTCGATGATTTGAGAAGAGAAGCTGGCGTAATGATGAGTCTTTCAGCGATTATTATTATGATAAGGTATTAGTTGGTCGAGTACCTGTCGAGGAAGACGAATTGGTAGACTGTATTATCGATGGAATTCCAGAAGCGCATTTACGTAATCAGGCGCGCATGCATCGTTTCGAGAATAAGGAGGACTTGCTTAAAGTCTTCGAGCAAATTACATTACGGCCCGAAAATAAGAATCGGCCAGAACAAGGCAATGCAGCGAGTAAATTGGATAATAAGCAGCAGTCAAATGAAGAAAGAAAAGTGAAGGAAACAATGAGGGAATAAATGTTACAACTGTAACAAATCAGGACATCTGGAATTGCGACAAGCCGAGAAGAGAATGAAGCTCTTGTTATGAGTGCGGATCTATGGATCATCGGGCTCGAGATTGCGGTCAGAAGAAACAAACAATGTAGTCCTTGGAGACAAGTCAGAAAGAAACAGATGCTCAAATTTCCAATGTGACTATACGAAGCAGAAACGGGAACGAATATCTTAAGCGAGCGAAATTTCAGATAAGTACAAACGGTTCGGACTATAGTTTTACTGCGGATTCACAACTAGATACTGCATGTCCGATACCTTTGACCAAAACTAAATTTATTCCACCGGGTTTAGTTTTACAATTAGAGAACGAATATTATGAAGGCATAAACGGCTCTGCATTAGAAATCAAAGGTAGTGTGATAGGAAAGATCGAACTCGAAGACGCTATAACGAATGATGCTACGTTTCGTGTTGTACCGGATTATACTATGAAATGCGATATATTATTAAGAGACGCGTTAAAGAAATTAGGCTTACGATAATTAAACGGGTAAATTATGAAGACATCGAAAGCACGACGAACGAAATATTAAATATTGACGTGCAAGAGGCGACCGATAACGAAATTGACGCACTAGATGTAAATCTGAGCATACCTTGTAATTAAAAAAGAATTTACAAAAGCATTTCGGGAAGATTACCTACAAGCGAAAAGACCATCAAAACCGAAAGTAAGAGCAGAACTGAAATTACATGTGAAAGAGAAACAACCATTTCAGTTCGCGCCAAATAGATTGTCAGTTGATGAGAGAAACAAGGTGCGCGATATCTTACAAGGGAAGTGTCACAACTGTCCGGAACCGATTTGATTCTCCTTTAAATATGTTGTTATATATACAAATCTAAGAGACATGTAATTTTTATATGGGCTACTTTTGACTTTTAAAGGGTAAAACACCCCTTTGAAAAAAAATGGTTTTTATTTTTCAAGGCAAATATCTTTGAAACTATTAGAAATAGAAAAAAAATTCAAATGGGGTATTAAATGGCTTGATGAGTACTATAAAATAATGCAAAAAATTTTTTTTCTTTTTTCTTTTTGTTTTTTAAATTGAAAGTTATTGTTCGTTTGATAAAAGGAACGAAGGGAATTGTTGATTTACAGTTAATGAACTTTGGTCTTTCATTAAATGTTTTATATTTTCTTAGTTATTTTCACGCAAGTAAATTCAGTTTTCCTTGTAGTTTTAAATATTCACAAAAGACGCCTTTCGGTTCGACGCGTGAATTATCTCAACTCGTACAACTCATCCCCTGCGTCTGATCCGGCACTCTCTTATATACTACGAAAATCGCGAAGAAGGTCACTAACACGTGAGTTTCGGCAAGGTAGCACGTGATAGCTTTTCGGACGACCGATAATAATAACGTGTTCGTGAGCGTGACGATTCCTTTTATATTCTTATAGAATTGACTATTTTATTTTATTTTACTTTCTTAATTGTGATCATGTAATTTAAATTATTTTTCCGAATCGCAAACACTTTTTTTCAAAAAATCTTACCTTTTTAACTTTTTTTTTCAAAATTTTGAATTTTTGTTTTCATCAAATTAAAGGTTATTTTTTAATGAATTCATCCATGTACATTAAAGTTGCATAATATCATTTTCAAGAAATCATTACAAACCCCTCCGTATATACGTTATTCGTGCTCGTATCTACTATGTGCGTAAGTGTAATAATTATCGTCGAAATAAAATATTTAAAAAAATGTTAAATTTGTACAAAAATAAGCTTCTATTTGTGGCGATAAAAAATTTTTGAAGAAAGAGTGATGGAAATATTTTAAAAATTAACAAAATTTCTTTTGCACTGTTTTATAAAGTACTCCTAAAATCATTCAACTTTTATTACATGATATTTTTCTAGTATTACAGATTATAAAAAACATTAAGAATTAGGGTAGTTTTTATTATACCTTCTTAAAGTTATTAAAACCTTTGTATTCATCTCTGTACCTATTTCCTTATAAGATCTTAAGATTATTTTCTCTTACTAAGATGTTTTTGGTATCAAACAGTAATGTTATGTTTAAAACAATTTTTCGTCAAATATCATTATTGTAATGTATATAATGAGTAAATAATAAAAAGTATAAATTTATTATGTAAACATTCAATAATTATTTCATTATTAATTACGTGTAGATATTATTGCGCAAAACTAATATATAAACTAATAAATAAACAAGATGTTAGAGCGTTGGAACGAAAATAGTTGTAAGAGAAAATAATCTTAAGATCTTATAAGGAAATAGGTACAGAGATGAATACAAAGGTTTTAATAACTTTAAGAAGGTATAATAAAAACTACCCTAATTCTTAATGTTTTTTATAATCTGTAATACTAGAAAAATATCATGTAATAAAAGTTGAATGATTTTAGGAGTACTTTATAAAACAGTGCAAAAGAAATTTTTTTAATTTTTAAAATATTTCCATCACTCTTTCTTCAAAATTTCAAAAATTTTTTATCGCCACAAATAGAAGCTTATTTTTGTACAAATTTAACATTTTTTTAAATATTTTATTTCGACGATAATTATTACACTTACGCACATAGTAGATACGATACGAGCACGAATAACGTATATACGGAGGGGTTTGTAATGATTTCTTGAAAATGATATTACGCAACATAACTTTAATATACATGGATGAATTCGTTAAAAAATAACCTTTAATTTGATGAAAACAAAAATTCAAAATTTTGAAAAAAAAGTTAAAGGGGTAAGATTTTTTGAAAAAAAAAAAAAAAAAAAATTTTTTGCATTATTTTATAGTACTCATCAAGCCATTTAATACCCCGTTTGAATTTTTTTTCTATCTCTAATAGTTTCAAAGATATTCGCCTTGAAAGATAAAAACCGTTTTTTTTCAAAGGGGTGTTTTACCCCTTAAAAGTCAAAAGTAGCCCATATAAAAAAATACGTGTCTCTTAGATTTGTATATATAACAACATATTTAAAGGAGAATCAAATCGGTTCCGGACAGTTGTGACACTTCCCTTGTTAGATGATTTGTTAACTCGAGGTATAATTTGTCCTAGCGCTTCAGAGTATGCGTCTAGAACTGTGTTAGTGCAAAAAAAGACGGGAATATACGGATGTGCGTAAACTATCGTATCCTAAATAAAATCACGGCGAGAGATAATTATCCGTTACTAATAATTGAAGAGCAGATCGATGCGTTATTAGGAAAACGGTATTTTACATCGTTAGACTTAAAAGATGGATTTCACCATGTGTATATTGAGAAAGATAGCATAAAGTATACAGCTTTTATCACGCCTTTCGGACAATATGAGTATGTAAAAATGTCTTTTGGCTTAAAGAATGCTCCAGTACGGTTTCAGCATTATGTTAATGAGATTCTACATGATTTAATCAAAAGTGGTGATATTGCGTATATGGACGATTTCCTTATTGCGACCTAAACAATGGAAAGACATCTGGAAGTGCTTAGCTTTTCAGTTACTTGTAGAAAACAAACTTGAATTACGTTTAAATAAGTGTCGTTTTTTGTATGAAGAAATCGAATTTCTGGGATATGTGATCTCGGCTAAGGGCATACGACCGAACGATTCCGGGATTACGACGGTAAAAGAATTTCCAACTCCTAAATGCGTCCGAGACGTACAGAGTTTTCTTAGCCTATGTTCCCATTAGGAAATTCGTGAAAGACTTTTAGTTAATTGCTGGACCTTTATATGATTTGATAAAAAAGGGCATTCGAGTTTGGCCCAAGACAAAAAAAGGCGTTTGAATTGTTGAAAAACAAATTGACTTCGACACCGATTTTATCTATATACAGGGTTTGTATAAAAAGTAATGAGACCAAATTTGGGAAAAAAAATATATTGAAGATACCGATACAAACAATTAAAATTCTTCAAAATAGGACCCTTGGGCGTTGACACACTTCTGCCAACGAGTTTTCCACGCCCTGGAAATCCTTTTCCGGAATGCCCTTCAAGCGCGTCGAAACCGCTTGGACGTGGATTTTTTAGTACGACGCTGAGACAAAACGACAGAGTGCCGAATGGCACACACCAGCATCTCCTCGCTAAAAAAAGGCTCGAATGAGCAGGTCGAAGGCCAAAGCCGTACTCATTATCTTCTTTGACGCCAAGGGTGTGGTCAACCACGAATTTGTACCCCAGGGACAGACCGTCACGGGTGCTGTCTACGTGGAAGTGCTGAAAAGATTGAAGGGAAGGGTCAACCGAGTGAGGCCCCTCAACGGTGAAAGAGATTTGTTACGAATGCGAGCTAATGCGGCCGAAAAAATTATGAAGACAAGCGAATATAATGCGAGCGATATGTAAATAGAAAACAAAAGGAAGCGCGCGAATATTTCGAGAGAATCTGATTATGGTGAAAAATTTTGATACGACTGGCGGTAAATTAATTCTTGCGTATAGAGGATCCTATCATGTTATCTGTAAACTAAAAAATAATAGGTATGTCATAGTCGATGTTAAAGGCTGCCAAGTATCACAAAGGCCGTACCAAGGGACCTGGGAAGCGGCTAATATAAAACCATGGCGTCAAAGAAGTAGGAAACACTTTAGAAAATAGTTCTGAGTCTGAGAGCGAAGACATGTAAACTTAATATTAAGACATATTATAATTTAAAGTTAAGCTTAAATCTGATTCAACAGGATCTTATGTATAAGTTAGAGTTAAGACGGCTGGAACGGCCTATTATCAGAATGGCCGACATTGTAGTAGAATGCGACAAAGTCTCCCGAACAGACTGCGAACTGAGAATGATGTGGGTTCGGTTTAAAGCTAGAATGCGCGGAAAACAATTACTAATCGCGACGCAAGCGCATAAGAAGCAGCGGATCGAGATCAAGAGTCAGTCGCTATTCAGTTGCTAACGAGAAAAGAAGTAGTAGTGAAATCTTTATGTATCTTTATGTATTTCTATCCTTAAAATAAACGAACCCTTTTAAACCTTACAAAAAAGACTTAACTGGAGTAAACACATAACTGTAAAACGTAAACAGCTGAACCTACAACTGAGGAAGATGTACTGAATGATTGATCCATCAAATCCCTTGAGAGCAAACTACTTCTCTACAAATCAATACTAAAATCTATCTGGACATATGGCATCCGACTATAGGGAACAACAGCCCAATCCAACATCGCAATACTTCAAAGATTCCAGTCCAAAGTTCTTCGCATGATCATCGATGCTCCCTTGTACATTACTAATGACCAGTTACACCATGATCTATGCATCCCTACAATCGAGGAAGAAATAAAATTCTATAAAACACGCAAAACGACTATTAGCCCACCCAAACCCTTCTGCAAATCAACTTTCAGGAGTCAGCACTGCCAAAACAAGACTAAAACGGAAGATGTCCCAAGATCTAAAGATCTAATCAACTAAACTCACTAACACAAGAAGATACAAATCCGATAATGACTCGGTATACTCTGCTTGTTCAAACTATGTACTTATCTCTTTATGTGAAGCAGCATTTCTGAGAGCAGCATTTCTTATTGTACGAGGGTTCTATATCAATTATGTTTACGCCCTCCTAATCAAAATTATAGTTATATTAAACTCTATGTTCCGTAATGACGAATTAGCACCCCCATGGTTTCTCTAATATCAGACGAATGTTCTTTAATTCTGCTTCTTAATTGTCTTTTAGTTTGTCCCATATATGATGCTTCGTAGTCTACGCATTGTAATTTATAAACCACACCACTGTGGGACATCTTTTCCAGCCTATCTTTCCCTGTTGTAAAAATTTTTTTTAGGTATCTTGTATGCTAATCTGTAATTGAATTTATTTGCTATTGTCCTGAATTTTTCCGAAATGTTTTTTACAAATGAGATGGTAAAAAAAGATTCCCTTTTCACCCATTTCCCGTGCATATTCTCCTTTTTCTGCTGTTTTTTTAATTGTTGTTTGATCCTAGAGTTTATCATTGATACCAAGTCATTATCGGATTCGTATCTTCCTGTGTTAGAAGGAATACTCCCTCCTTGATCTTCCTCTCTCTCCCCCTTCCTTCTCTTTCCTTCCTACCTCACTAACCTACCCCCATTTCTCCTCACCAGAGAAAATTAAATTCAGGGGATATTCATTAGTAGAATTTTTATCACAAGTTCAAGATTCCTTTTTTGGAATCGTGGGCAAGAGATAGTATTTTGCCCGTTAGCCCGTATATTACGCCTATTTTTTGATACAACGGGTGACCCGAGTTATAATTCAAGTATCTTCCCGAGAAGGATGATTTGTAGTAAAGATCACATATAACACCATCTTCCCGAGAAGGATGACACACACGTAAAGATCACATATAACACCATTAATCTCGACAATGATCCACACACACGTTTAAAAACCGCACTGTTCATTCTCCCCCATCTCCACGGTGAATTGTAGTCTAGTGTGTACTCCACTAAAAATTTTTTGAATATGCTCTATTTCTTGTCTTGGTGCAATCAGTAAAATGTCATTCACGTATCTGTAATACACCGTAGGTCGAAAGGGGAGAAGTTCCAACGCCGTCTTCTCCACGTCTTGCATAACTAAATTTGCTAGAATGGGAGACAATGGAGATCCCATAGGGGTGCTGAAGATTTGTTATAAACAATTGAAACGACCCGTTAATTCTCGAATGCTCAAATCAAGCTTGTTAGAGCCGGGGTTCGAAGGATCAATCGAGTAACGAGTGAGTCGAGAGACAAATAACACTTTTATTATAAAAGACAAAACTATGTACAATTTAGATTACAGCCCGCAACGCGGATTTACAAATTGTATCTGGGCGCGGTTTACGATCGCTATGGTACAGTGGCACGTTACACGGGCTTCGGTCGTGCTGGGGCAATCACGCATTCGGTCGTGCTGGGGCAATCACGTCGCGTGCTCGGCGCGTCGTGTCGAGATCGAGTGGTGACAGTGAGATTTAAAGCACCGGTGTGCTTTAAATCGCCGGGGTATTGCGACACGTGCGCGTGTATCAAAACAATGCGGACGCGTGCTGTGTTAGCGGTACACCGTAATCGTGCGAGAACGACGTAAGTCGTAATAGGGATGTTTGGTGCAGGAGGCCGCGGTCGGGCCGAAATGCTTCGGTGGAAAGAGAGAACGCTCTCCTCCACGCTGATCGCCGTGGCAGGGATAGGCACGAGTGTCAGGTGCGGTGGACACCGAGAGAGCTCGGTGAAGACCGGGCGCGCCCGATTCCCGTGATCCACGGAAGTGTGTCCCTCTCTTGCAGTGTCCGAGAATTCTCGAAGGAGACTGACCACGCTCAACCCCACGGCACTGGTACTAGGAGGTTCCTGGTTTTAGCTTCGACTGCCAAGAAAGCTCGACGGAGACTGAGACAACTCAACCTCTTTTTTCTTGTCGGTAACAGGATTCGGATCTGGATTCGGAATAGCTCACTCAACTTCAGCTTATCGCTTCGACTGGTTCACTCGGGAATCGGTGCTTGTGCTTTTCCTGCGTGTCTTTTATACCGAGAAATTTGTTTACCCCGAGGAAGGGGATTGTTCCGCCATCAGCGAAACGCGAGTGCCGGAGGTGCTGGTACGAAGCGGGAGAACGGTCCCGGCGCCGCGATCTCGCTTGGCGGGGTTCGGTCCTCCTCGGGACCACTTTTCCCGGCAGGCGTGAGATTCGTTTGCTTCGAGGCGTATATTCTCGCCGTGTAAAAGTATTAACATATTTGGGGCGCACCGCGCCCCATTTGCCCCATTTGGACGGGTATACGGTCCCGGCGTTACGATGTTTTACGAGGTATCGTTACACAATGTTATTAAACGAAAAAATATAAAGTTTATAAATTCTATATATAAATATAAATTCTATGGCTAATACAAATTTATTTAGTGGAATTGCTGTGCATTTTGAAATCGATGTCCATCTTTTTTTTATGCTTAACTTTATCCATTTTTTGGCACATTAGTAAATAAAGATGTTACATCGAGAGAAACTAATGTGTCATTTTTATCAATCATTACGCACTGTAGTTTTTTAACCAAATTGTAACCATTGTTTATGTGGCTGGACGATTTCGGAATGCTAACCTTAAGAATCTCCTTTCCATTCTCCGAAACCATAAAAAATTGTAATGGACTGTTTATTGATGACACTATGATGTGTAGAGGATGTCCCTCTTTATAGATCTTATAGATCTTCGGTAATCCATACGCTCTAGGAAGTACTCCGTCGCTGATGTAAATCTTCTTTTTAATACTGTGGTCAATGTACTTTTTATTGGACCATCTTCTTATTAGGTGGTAAACTTAGTTCCTGCGGTTTTTTTGTTTAAAAAACTCATTTATTTCGACATCAAAAGCAAAAAATACATTAATTAAAGTATTTTCCCTCGCTAGCTATACATTTTTCCCATCTTTTGGGCAACGCGTAGATTCCGCGACGATAGAACGATTGGTCTTTTGATGTAATCCATTCGTCGATCCATTTTCGCACATCCTCGTAATTTCTGAAGTGTGTATCCACCAAGCCGTGCTGCATCGACTGGAACAAGTAATAATCCGAAGGAGCTAAGTCTGGTGAATACGCTGGGTGCGGGAGAACTTCCCACTCGAGCTGCATCAGTGTTTCCTTGACGGCTTTTGCAACGTGTGGTCGAGTGTTGTCGTGCAAAAGCATAACTTTACGTCGATTGCTGGCTACTGCTGGCTTTTTTCCAACAATGCTTCATTCGGTTTAATTGTGATTGATATCGATCTCCCGTGATACTTTCGTTCGGTCTGAGTAGCTCATAGTAAACGACTTTGCATATCCCACCAAATGCAAAGCATTGCTTTGTGGCCATGAATATTTCTTTTTGGTGTGGATGTCGATGGTTGGTCAGGGTCCACCCATGATTTTTTTCGTTTAGGATTATCGAAATATATCCATTTTTCATCGCCAGTCACTATACGCCACAAAAAACTCTTTTTTTCTGCCTGGCGAGCAGAGAAATAGAGATGTTTAAGCGATTCGCAATGGCATTTGCGGTTAATTCGTGTGATACCCATTTTTCCTCCTTTTAAATTTTTCCCATTGCATGTAGACGTTTGGAAACATATTTAATGCTGCAGACAATTCTTGGAGCGTTTGAGTAGAGTTTTCGTCCAATAATGCCTGCAAATCGGTGTCTTTCAAACTTTTTCGGTTAACCTGAGCGTTCTTTATCATTGATATTAAAATCACCACTCTTAAATCGCTGAAACCATACTTGGCGTTTGAACCATGTTCTTTCCGATGGAGCATAATTGTCATAAGCTTCGAAAAGCAATTTATGAGCTGCAGCTGCAGTTTTTTTCAAATCGAAGTAATGAAGCAGCACATGTCGAAAAAACAATTTATCACGTTCCATATTTAATCAAAAGAAAAAAATAGCACTGCTCGCTTAAATGACTCTCTTCGCATTGAATTTTATTGACAAATGTCTAACCTCTAAAATGCAACCAGTTTTAGATATCAAAATAAATTACACCTACAACTAATGTCATCTAAATGTGAGCCGCAGGAACTAAGTTTACCACCTAATAGAATACAGCGTAGTTCCCCGGTTATCGTTGAATCCTTTTTGTAGATTTTGTATATGTTGTCACTAAGGAGTTCTTCCATCTTGGCCATGTAATCCTTTTTATTCATAACTACAGTGACATTTCCCTTATCCGCTCGTGTGAATAGAATGTCTGGACGTTCTCTTATGAACTTTTTGCTGAGACTACTCCATTTAGAAATCATTTCCGTTGGTTCTATCCTCTGTCTTTTATGTAATATCTCCTGAATTAGAGGAATTGTTTGGTTCCTTATTGCATTTTTGTAGTTATCGTTAAGTTTGAGAACATTGTATATATTTTATGAAGTCAATTATTATGCTATGTCTTTCATTTTGCTTAGGCGGTAAGCCCAACCTTTCGCTTAGTTACAGTAGGCAGCCCAACCTCATTTGGAAATGTAACATCACTCAAGTTTACCAACCATTTTTCTCTCAGTTAATCTATCAGAGTTTCCGGTTCATAACTCTTCAGCTCAATGTGAATGTGATATCTTCTTATCAATAGCGTTGTTTGTACTATACATCAGTATTTTTGGTTTTTTTAGAATATTACTGTCCTTGGACCCTGGACCTACAATAACTGTGATCCCTGAACCCACAATAATAGTCTATAGGTTTAATATTTGAATTTACTTGTATCGTCTTTCTTTGGTTCAATTTTCCAATTTTTTGATTGATTTTTTTGCTTTCGTTCGATTCACATCTCAATTTTTTCTTATTGAATGAAAAAGAAGTTCTCTATCCCCACCGGAAGTACGTTATACATATATCTCCTAGTGCAATTGTAAATGTAAGTTCTGGTTTCATATCAAAGATTGTGGGACGCACTTTCTCGTCCAACAGCTTCTTGTAGGCATCTTTTAGTTCTATTTTCAACAAGTCCTCGCAATACTTTTTGTTAATTTTCTTCAGTTTATATATAGAAAATTGTTGTGACAAATCTACCTCTTGACTTGTTTGAATGAAATCCATTATTTTACATAATTATATACTATTGGTGCTATCATCTAGCATTGTTCGTTTTTGCCCTTTCAATAAACGCCGTTGAGGGTACTGTTGAGTTGTATTCAAGCAAGTCAACCCTTCTGTAAAAGTTGAGAGACACTAATGTGCAGTTAGTTGTCTCAATATTTTTTTGGTGACCCCGACATGTCTTGGTGACGATGGTTAATTAATTGGGGTAGAAGGAATACACCCTGATACACGCGACCGCGAAAAGTTAAGTTTTGTCTACACGACATCGTTGAAGAACCGCGTGTCGGGTGTCTGCATTGCACGAAATCACCACGTCTGACTGACGATCGCTTATGCTTACGGATGACGCGTGATGCATGCGGCTTCGGAATTTTAAATCCTTTACGCGCTGTGAAACATTTAAAAAGATTATGGGACGCACTGCGTCCCGTTTTTCGTCCAACAGATTATCGCTCGGATGATATCCGATAGGTGGTAGCCGGGAATACGATGTTTTACGAGGGTATCGCATTACACAGTACAATTGGACACAGTGTAAATAGACGAAATTTTGCACACGCTTTAATTGAACACGGAAATTTTTGATATGTAAGTAGCTTCTAGATACAAAGAAAATTAATTTTGGACACGTTACAATGAGACATGTTAAAAATGTGCACCGTTCAGTTGGACATGTAAAAGATGCACAGCGTTCATTTAGATATGCAAAATATACGCAGCGTTCAGTTACACATCGTGCATTTGGACACGTAAAAGTTGCACACACACTACAAAGTTGGGCACAATGCATTTGGTCACTGTTATTTGGACACCACCTTTTGCGTAAAAAGTTTCATGTGAAATTGTACAACAATTGGAGTAGTTCATCCCAAAAGGAGGAGAAGTGTAGGGTGGAACCTCGCGTGAAAAATTAAAAACCCATGTAGAATCGTACGACGATAAAAATAGTTTTGCCCTGAAATTGTTGTAATGCATTCAAAATTCTTTTTCGTGTCCAAAAGTCACTGTACCCAAAATTACTATGTATAAATGAGCTACAGTACGTTGCACCATGTGCAAAATTTTGTATCTATTTGCAACATGTTCTTTGTACTGTACTGTATTGTGTATCCATGTACTGTATCTAATTATATTGTGTCCAAGTGAATCTCTTTTCTTTCCTCAGTCTGTGAGAATTATGCAAAAACAACGAAGACACTTCAAGAGTAATTCAATAACGTGAAGATCCTTAAGTTTACATTTGTAAGCTGGCAAAAATGGTCATAACAAATAGAGGCAACTAAAGTCTCCAAGATGTTTGACAAGCTCTCAACTCACTTACAAGTGCTTGAGACTCTATGAATCAACAATAACCAAATGTCGATATTTCTGTACCTAATCGTAGAATCGACGTTACTTGAAGAGCAACAAAATCCGAATTGGGGCAAGGAATCAGCAATGAACTCTTACCAAACAAAATTTACTAACTGTTAATCGATTTTCTGAAAGAAGTCCAGTGTGAGGACCAACGTCAACTAGTACGTGGGATTTCACTCTGAAAAAGAAAGCAACCAAGAACGTCGCGTTTTAGTGTAACGACTGCCCTATTGCTCTGGATTGTTTGTTGTTGTTGTCAACTTCGTCGTAAATATTTTTTTTGTGACAAGTTCCATGAAGAGCCAACAAAGGCAGTCTCCATAATTCTGGAGAATCAAAAGAAGGTCGTTAAATTGAAAGGAAGGCGTGCTACGTATATCTGAAAATGTTCTTTGGTCAGAACGTATGTTCTTTGGTCACGAACTCAGAAATTGTAGGTTACGTCCTATGGACTCCACAATTTGCCTTTTTTGCGAGGCCTGACGGAATTCGGTAAGCGGAATCCAGAATATACAGGGTGTCTGAAACATTTTGGAAAAGCCGAAGTGTGCAAGTAGAACAGGTAAAATCAAGTAGAAAAGTCCTTTACCACTTTGCTGTTTTCGTAATTAACGAGAAATTAATTTAATAAGATAGGCCAATCCGCGCGAGTAAAAGCGCGCGATGAGAAGAGACTTCCCCATTGCAAGATGATAGAAGCCAATCATATATGTAATACTACTTATATTGCTAGAAGAGTGCCGACCTCAGGGTCAAACATTACGGTACAGACGTATAATAGTCTCTCTCTCGCGAATGCTTCAGCTGCTTTGTGCGCATGCGCTAACAGCGTTAGTCAGACACGACCAGGTAATGTTTTCTCTTTTCGTGTTCTTTCCGTCTCATTTTCTAATGTTTAGCCTCTCGCTCACACTCACTCAATAAACGCGCCTTCGCATAACGAGGCTTAAGCGTCTATGCCCATATTTGGAATTCGTGCGTCTCTCTTTTATGGGCCTCGACCTCTCATTGCGAAGATACGGAACTAGCAATATAGTAGTATTACATATATGAAGCCAATCGGCCGTGCGGCGAAGCGATGGGAGGCGCGATCTACAAAGGACAATCGCCGCAGCGAACGGATCTTTATCCGGATAGGGTTTGACGCGAGGATCCGCGTTCGTCCTTTGTAGAGCGCTCCTCCCGTCGCTTCACCGCGCGGCAGGCCGGCTCCAATCAACTTACAATGGGGAAGTCTCTTCTCGTCGCACGCTTCTACTCGCACGGATTGGCCTATCTTAAATTAATTTCTCGTTAATTATTGCGAAAACAACAAAGTGGTAAAGGACTTTTCTACTTGATTTTACCTGTTCTACCTGCACACTTCGGCTTTTCCAAAATGTTTCAGACACCCTGTATATCTTTAGAGTAAAAAAACTAGCGAAGATAAATGCTAAAAATTGCCGATCGGCGAGCGGGCTATGATCCCGATGTTTTGTACATATTTGAAATTAATAATAAGGGAGAAATCATGAAAACTTTTCGGACAATCATTTCTAAACAGACCAAACAAATAAAGCTACGTTTTATCTCATTCGAAACATATAAATGTATAAAAACGAGACCGCCGCCTATTAAAGTCTCTTAAAAGGTTAGATCACTTTGGAAAGACAGAAAATTTATTAAAATGAAAAAAAATTTTTTGATGCAACTATTACACATAAACTTTTTGTTATTATAACTATTTACAATATACATTAATGAATAAATAGTGTAAAAATTATTTATAAATATTAAAAAATGGCGGAGTTATATGTTGTCTTGTAAAGCCTTTTTTCCGTGACGCGCTCAGATGGTGGAATCAATGGTTTTGCCAGAGTTCATCTGATGTCAAAAAGTTAAGGATTTTTTAATTAAGTGATATAATATCTGTGATGCAGCCAAAAAAATTAGAAAGATTTTTAACGTAAATGAGAACAGTATTTTGAAAAATATTGGTTTTCTAATATAAAAATTTTAACTTAGAAAATTTATAAAAAATGAATGGTACATATTATCAAAAAAACCTATGCTACATCGTAGATAATCTTATTAAGAAGATGTGATTAAAATTTGAAGTGAATCAGCCTAATAGTTTTCGAGATATTCGTTCCACGAGTGTGAAAGAAGTCGTTTCGAGAAAATCTCATAAGAAAAAAAATATTGTTTCAATGTATTGTAAACATTTTTTAATAATACCTTCAGTCTTAAATTGTTCCTAAAACTTTAAGCTATAAAATAAAGGAAAAAACATTAAATTTTTGAAAATTTCAAGGTGGTCTAACTCCTTAAGTTTAAAACGAATTCCAACAAAAAACTTATTATGTTCAATCTTACCAATAAAACAAAGTCCATAGTGTCAGCTGAAAAATTCTCGTGATTTTATAAAAACATATAACTTTTATATTCACCCAAATCTTCAATGAAGCGAGGTGATAATAAAGATATGTTTTGTCTGTTTGAAAACGTAAAAAATAAAATCCTGAGATAAAATCATTCAAAATTGTTGTCATGGAGGTGGCGATTTTGGATTCATCAACCAATAAATAGTATAAAACTTAAACTTGAGTCGTAGGTAGTAGTTATCTGTAGTAGGAAGAAAAATCTTATCAACTGTATCTGGTGTAATACATGAGATAAGAAATTATTAGTGGAAACGAAGGTCGAAAATACTCGGCAGGGACGGAGAACACTTCACCTCTATACTCTATCGTTTCGTAATAGGATTGTGATGATCCGAATACCGAGTGCTCGGCGGAGACAGAGAACTCTCTCTACCCCAGTTTCTTTCAATTCTTTCGGTGCTAAGAGCGATTCTAGTGATAGTCAGGGAAGTGAATTTTTTGCATTAAGTGAAAACGCGAATTTGGTCAAAACGATAAAATAAAGTTATATTTATATTTTTATATGTGCCAACATCGTTTAAGCAGGATTTTATGCCACGATAAAATGCGAAATCGCTCTCATATATCGAATTTTACTTGAAATCGTGAAAATTTCGCTTTTTGTCCAATTCTTATGTTATTTCGTCTATTTAAGCGCATATTTAGGTATAGAAGGTATCGGCATTAAACTACTATACTTTTATGGAAAAGCTACAAGTTAATTGGCTACACATTTTTCTTGGATCTCAAATTAACACAAATATTACATTCTTTTTGACCGTAAATTACATAATAGTAAGAAATATATCTAAATCGCTAAGCGGTCAGACCTGGATCTTGATGGCCAATCAATGATCTGCGTGCCAACTTAGTTTGTCGGACTCTAAATGCAGTAAATAAATAATCTCGAATTAATATCTAGCATTGTAAATACAAGGAGATCTGTTCTTTTTAGTGACTGATTTATATCACCTTTTTCCCTTTACATTAGAAGGGAGAAGATAATCTCTAAACTAGTGCAACCAGTGCAGCTAAAAAGAACAAATTTAAGACTTAAAAAAGCGTGATTAGTAGGAGTCACTAGCGCAAGTTTTTAAATAATTTGCATGGAACAAGATACGACCCAAAAGAGTATCAGTTTTCGCAAGAGCAAAAGAATATGAAAATGAGGGGTTTAAAGTGTTTGGAAATGTTATGCGATGTAAGAGTTCTGTGATGTACGTGTAGATTATGAAAAGGACTCTTCTGCAAAACATATAAAGTCCCAGAAACACATTGCTGCTAAGCAAAGAAGCAACCAAGCTCTTAGACAGTGTTAGAAATAAGATACTTGAAAGAGATACAGAGGCCAAATAGGAAACGTGATTAAGCAACAACAAGGATGTCCTTTTTTTAAAAAAATATATATCATTGGTCGCTTTAAACTACAACAAGTTAGCACGACTTCTGAGCCGTTCGATGATACCGCAACACAATTTGTAATTCGATCCAGTCGTTCAACAGAACACGGTCTCTCAGACATCTTCGACATAGACCTCTAGCGTTGACATTTCTTAAAAAAATATAGTGCCATCATGATCCCAACGAAATGACCAACATATTCTCGCCGAAAAACGAAGAATAAGGTTGTACCACATGGTTTATTTTTTACACTTTGACGCTACTATTGTGAAATCGTCGTGCGTCCTTATTATTGACCACCTAATTTGACCACGTTTTTAATTTCTACCATCGAGTCGTACCTGCCAGATGATTGAGTTTTCATCCTTATATAATGTTATATTTTTATACATTTTTATATATTTGTATGTCAACTCATGTACTCTTGAACAACGATTTTATGGTTCAATGTTTCTTATAATTTGTAAAAATGCTGATGAAAACTCAGTGTAGTCGAAACGTTCATTTTAAATATTGTTTGAGTTAACTCTTGTCGGATATATATATTTTTAAAAAAAGGACATCCTTGTTGTTGCTCGATCACGTTTCCTATTTAGCCTCTGTATCTCTTTCAAGTATTTATATACATATATCGAGCGGAAATATTATTATTTTTACATAGAAATAAGATATTTAGGCCGTTGTCACCCTATATATATCTTATTATGTTCACGATAACGAGCCTTTTCTATTTTTGTTTTGATCAGCGGCGTATCCGTTTTCACATATCTTGTGTGTTTCCACTCTGCTTGCTATTTCTGTCGCTCAGTGAGCACTTGCGAAGGGGGGCGTCACACGCGTTGCGCCAAGTTCTTCTTTTATATATGTATATATATATATATACACATATATATATATATATAAGTCTTTGTTTTTGAAAGTTACCATACTGGTCGTCAGTCTGTAACGCTCGCTCGTTCCTGTAATCAAGAGACACGGTAGTGTCTTGTGCTAAGTCCGCGCAAGCACAAGACACTACCGTGTCTTATTACGCGAGTCGGTCAGTTGAGAGCATTCAATATTTCTGGTTTTCATATATCCGCTCAACGGATCGACTTCTAAGTAGTCTCAATCGATAGAGCGGGGTCGAATTATATAATAAAAGTGTTTTTATTTTTGGGTTACATGCTCTATAAATCGAGCTATTACGACGCAAAGTCCAAATGTGAAAAATATCATTTAAGAAACGTCGTCGTCTTCGTCGTCGTCGACCGCTCAGATTTTACTGTTGTGGCATTCGACATCAGATCGCGCTAGTGACGCTCTGGAAATGTTCGCAAGAGGGGCTGCGGTGAGGGGCGAAGAAATGTGTTATACAGGACGTCGTTTTTAGGACACGTTTACTATAACGTAGTATGATCGATAATCGACAGTAAGTGACGTCGATAATCGATCGACAGTAAGTGACGTTCATAAAAGTAAGCTAGGTTATTAGCGGCGACGAGACATTATTATTGTATTTGCACATGCAATAACACAAATTTTCTTTCGCTCTCGTTATCACGCATTCACTCTCTCTCTTTCACTCATTACTTATTCTCTAATCTTTCATTTATCAGACCGATTAGTTAAAAAATTTCGAGTAAAATATATATAATATACACATGTATTTTTTCTACTTATACTTTATTCTATTTCTTATACTTATACTTTTTTCTATTTTATACACTATAAAAGTACAAATATAAATGTTCACAATAAAAATATATGTGTTCTCAATAAAAATATGTTTAAAAAAATAAAGAAATAAAGTTATTCAAGCGTATTTTCGTTAGACCTTGTAAATCACGTCCAGCTAAAGTACAGTTTTACTTCTTAAAAGGATCTCGTTACACCGTGCACAAATATATGATAATGATTATAATAAAATATAATAAATAGTATAAATACGTATGAATAAATATTGTGTATTCAATAAAAAAAAGTATAAGTATAAAAAATAAAATAAAGTATAAGTATAAAAAATAGAATAAAGTATAAGTAGAAAAATTATACGTGTATATTATAAATACACATATACATATGTGTATATTATATATACACAAAAAATCGAACTGATGTACAAAAAAGAGTGATATCTCTAAAAAAATTACCTTTTTAAAAAAAGGTAAAAAAAAGGTGCTAAGTCCGCGTCAAAAAGTATCTTTGCAAAATAGTATAGTATTATTAACTCTAAAAAACTATTTAAAAACCTATTTCCAAAAGAGTGTGATATTAATCTACACACATAAGTTATTTTAATCCAAACAAAATGGTTTGTTTTAAACCATAAAAAAACTATAAGTTATTTAATTTTAAACCATAAAAAAACTATAAGTTATTTAATTATACGTTCTACAAAAATAATTATATCAACAAAATTGTGCTAAGTAAAAATAAAAATTTAAAAAAATATTTTAAAAAAGTTACAAAATAATAAAAAAATAGTTTTAATTTTTTTAAGTATATCCTACTAAAATACTGATATCGAGAAATAAAAATTAAGAAAAAAACAAAAAACAAATAATGTAAAAATATAAAATTAAAAATTATTTACAAAAAAATAAAAATTAAAAATTAATGAAAAAATATAAAAATGTATATAAAAATTGAAAATTAATATAAAAATAAAAAATTTAATTAAAAGACTTAGCTCTGCTACAAAATATGTTATTTTAAAAATTAGCAGCGCTAAGTCTTTTAATTAAATTTTTTATTTTTATATTAATTTTCAATTTTTATATACATTTTTATATTTTTTCATTAATTTTTAATTTTTATTTTTTTGTAAATAATTTTTAATTTTATATTTTTACATTATTTGTTTTTTGTTTTTTTTATTTTTATTTCTCGATATCAGTATTTTAGTAGGATATACTAAAAAAAATTAAAACTATTTTTTTATTATTTTGTAACTTTTTTAAAATATTTTTTTAAATTTTTATTTTTACTTAGCACAATTTTGTTGATATAATTATTTTTGTAGAACGTATAATTAAATAACTTATAGTTTTTTTATGGTTTAAAATTAAATAACTTATAGTTTTTTTATGGTTTAAAACAAACCATTTTGTTTGGATTAAAATAACTTATGTGTGTAGATTAATATCACACTCTTTTGGAAATAGGTTTTTAAATAGTTTTTTAGAGTTAATAATACTATACTATTTTGCAAAGATACTTTTTGACGCGGACTTAGCACCTTTTTTTTACCTTTTTTTAAAAAGGTAATTTTTTTAGAGATATATACATGTACATCAGTTCGATATTAATATTAAAATAAAATATATGAATAATCTTCTCTTCGCCAGTGATATTAAACTCAGGAAAAAGGAAGCAATAATTGACGTGTAAACTGGCAACTGATACCTTTATTAAAAATCACAACGTTTCGACCATAGGATTTAGTCCTTTTCAAGTGTATCTGTCAATATAATAAAACCAGAAACAATACAATAAGATGAGTTACAATATATATACAAAAGTTGTCGAATTTGTTACTTACATTTTGAGATAATGACTGAAGAATTACATTATGTAATAAAATACAAGTGAAATGCTACAAAAATGTCTAGTTATAAAACATGTGTTAGCTGCTCATGACTGCTAAACTCAAACTAAGTGATTAAGCATGACAGTTATTGTCAGGGTCAAAAGATAAAAGCAAACGAACGCCATAGGAGAGAGAACTAAACAATTTGCTAAAGTAAAAACAGTTTTAAGATGAGGTGTGGCGCAAAATTTAAACCTGCCTGAAGATTATACAATTTCAATAAGACGGTCATATACTGCTGATAGATTTTCTGTATCTCGTTGTAAATTTATGGCCGAATTGTGTTTCTTAATGAAAAACATTTCAGCGAAATCTCACGCTTTCTTGTATAGTTTTCTTTATGCAGAATTTCTGGATTCTTCCAATCGAATTTGTGGGTGTGAGACACACGATGACTGCTAACAACTGAGTGATTTGATGGGTGTTTTTTTATGTTATGGTAATGTTCCTTGATGCGAGTACCTAAATGTCGCTTAGTTTGACCGATATAGCAAGCATTGCAATTTGAACAATCTAATTTATAGACTAATTCAGTGTGTTTTGCAACATCTAGTGTGTCTTTTCCCTTTTTTATGAAAGAATTTAGCTTGTTGGAAACCGTAAATGCAACGCTCAAACCAGTGTTTTTTATCGAGTGTTCAATGTTCTCACTGAGTTTGTTAGTGTATGGGATAATGATACAGTTTTTTACGTCAAAGGTGTTGTGATTCTGAGAGTTGTTGATGGGTCGATGGCGTAATAAGTTTAATCGTCTTTTTATATATTTGTTAGTAATGTGTGTAGGGAAACAATTATTATGCAGGATTTTTTTGACTATGTCAATGTTATCATTATGAAATTGAGAGTCCGACAGTAGGATGGACCTATCAACCAAATTGATTATAGTGTTTTTCTTGTACTTAAAAGGATGATTAGAAAAATAATTAATATATCAGCCCGAAAAGGTAGGTTTGCGATGAGGAAGTTATTTTGACGAACAACCATAGTGTCTAAAAATGGGATGGAGAAATCTTTTTCGATCTCATAAGTGAATTTCAATCTCGGATGATAGTTATTGAACACTTCCAGGATTGTGTGAATTTTTGTTTTTGGAGCGACTAAGAATATGTCATCAACATATCTATAATATATGGGAATAGTAAAATCTAATCGGTTCAAACAATTAGTTTCAAGGTCTCACGAGATCTGCTAAGATAGGAGACAACGGAGAACCCATGGAGCTGCCAAAGACTTGTTCGTAATTAGATTCACCAAAACCAAAACTTGTGGACGTTAAAATAGAATCTATGGCAAATAAAAATTGTTGTATGTTGAGTTTAGTGACTTTCTCAATGTGTTGCCACCGTGATTTAATAGTCTTAAACACAAGCTCTTTAGAAATGTTATTGTACAGAGCTGTTGCATCAAGAGAAAGGAGAATGTCATCAGGATGAATTTGTGTATTTTTTATAATATTTGCGAAAGACCAACTATCTTTGATATGTGATCTTGATTTAGGTAGTGATTGCTCCAAAATTTCATGCAAAAATCTAGCGATATTGTATGACGGACTTCCCGATGCCGATACAATTGTAACGAAGCGTTCCAAATAACAAACGCGTACTGTCACCCCCGGCATAAACAATTATTTCCGCGCCGCACCAACCCGCTTATCACCGACCTGCGGGTATATATACCGCAGGATTTTCGGTGATAAGCATGTTCCTTCCGACCAGCGAGTTGAGCAGGTCTATCCACCGGGACTTAGTCACCGGATCCGATCCGCTTGTGTGTTGAACAGGCAATTCCTCCAAGACGCGCGTTGAGCGTCTCCAAGAATCGCGAGTTGAGCGACGACCTGCCTACCCGAATACGAAACCAGCTACGAGCTGAGTAGCTACGCCGAAGACCACGTGCTGAGTGGCACGCCGCGCGTTGAGCGGCAACCCCGCCTCGTAATGAGAGGCCTCCACCTCTCCGAAACATCCCCTTAATCCGCCGTACGAATTAATCCGCCGTGAGAAATAATCCGTAACCGGGCCGCCGAAATACCGCGAAGTCTGCCGAACCCGTCCGATCTCCGCAAGCAGGCCCGCGCCGCCGAAACACCGCGAAGTCCGCCGAACGCGCCCGATCTCCGCCGCGAGACCGAACTCCGAGAGCGCACCGACGATCTCCGGCGAACCGAGCCGAACACGTTAAGCGGCATTCACGCGCACCCGCGCCAATAGCGAAACATTAAGCCGGCAATACCGGACTTGTACATAGTAGAAATAAGTTAGCATGTAAGTTAGTGTATAAGCCGTAGTATTTTAATAAACATAGTTATACGATAATAACGCACGCCTACTTCACTCAGCCTTCGACTCCACCGCCCGAACTTTGGATAACCGCGGCTATCCGCAGCATAAGCAAATCCACTGTTACACAATAATGCGTAATGGGAAGCCACTTTTATGGATCTTTGGCAGCTCATAGCATCGTGGAAGGTTCCCGTTAGTACATCGTAAAGTTTTATAGGTTTGTTCGTCAATAATACGGTTGTTTTTCCAACAATCCAACAAGTTCTTCATTTTGGTTTCCAAAGATTTAATGGGTTCTTTTTTCCATTTTTTTATAGGTAGTTGTGTCATTTAATAAAATTTCCATCTGTGTATTGTACTCGCCGCGATCCATGACAGTTATCTGACCCTTGTCGGCTTTAGTTACTAATAAGTCAGGGTTGTGATGTAAGAATTCCTTAGATACATTCTGTCAAAAAAGTACCGGGAATTGGTCAATAAAACACAAAATATTTATTATTCATTCAAATTTATTGTATCGCCTTCAAAGTAGACCCTTCCGAAATAATACACTTATGCCAACGAATAATCCAATCATTAAAACATTTTTTAAACGCATTTTCCGGAATCGACTTCAGTTCTCGCCGCGAATTCCCTTTTATGTCTTTTATCGACTGAAAACGGGTGCCTCGAAGTGGTAATTTGAGTTTTGGAAAGAGAAAAAAGTCAGCCGGAGCCATATCAGGTGAATACGGTGGTTGTTCGATGATATTTGTTGAGTTTTTGGCGAGAAATTCGTTCACAATGATAGCCTTGTGAGATGGTGCGTTATCGTGGTGCAAAATCCATGAGTTTTCTTTCCACAAACCTGGCCTTTTTCGACGAATTTGCTCTCTCAAACGCCGCATAACGCCCAGATAATATTCTTTATTTACCGTCTGACCTTCTGACAAGAATTCCGAGTGCACAACACCGCGATAATCAAAGAAAACAGTCAAATCAACAGGCAAATCTTCCACTACATCTCGACCGCTTTTGAATGCACTGTACCACTCATATGCACGTGTTTTTGATAAAGTCGATTCACCGTAAGTCTTCTGTAACATTTTCAGCGATTCGGCACACGAAATTCCATTTGCAATACAAAATTTAAGACAAATTCTTTGTTCGATATTTTTATCCATTGTAAAAATTGCAAAACACACTTGAGATGAACTGACAAAATCGAGCACTGTAAACAAACTAAATGACAGATCGCGCTCAAACTTCACGTCAGGATAGAGGACAGTTGTGCCAACTTAGCAACAAAAAAAATTTTGACAATCCCTTTAAGCGGACTTTTTAAATGATCAATTCCCGGTTTTGACAGAATGTACATACGAGTTTCTGAGGATGGATCTATCTATTAAATTTACATGTCTGTCGGTACTTAAGAAATTTGTCAAACGGTTACAAATGGCATTGCGCGTAGCGTTCTCAACATTCTTATTTAATTTACTCGAGCAACTTTCGAAATTTTTGATAGTGTCCACTAGTCGTGTGCGGTTATTCTTGTCATTTTTATTAAAAGGAAGAGAAAAGTTGTTACCCAAGGAATTTCAATACTGAGTCTGGAACTCTTTTATTACTAATGTTTACAATCCATTTAGAGGTATCAATGTTTGAGAAAGAATAGTCGATGGTATTTTGTCGCTTTAAGATGTTATTGAATTTGTTTATAGACCTATGTTTACAAATATGTTTATGTCTGTCAATTTTATGTTTATTATCATCAAAAAAGGAATTTACTAAGTTTAAAAGAAGGTTGTTAAGAAGTTTTCTTCTATCTTAATGATTTTTGAATTTAAGTGATTAATATTCACATGAGCATCTTTGATTTCCAGATTCAATATTTTTCTCTGGGTGAGTTCTTTGAGTGCGCTAATTTTTTGTCTGGCTCTGTGGCCAATTAATGAGATGTTAAATCTTAAATAGAAAATGTGTGAAGGTAATACCTCATACTTTTTACAACGGATGAGGAATGTTAACTGTTGTTTTTGTGTGTGCATCTTCTTGTAAATATTTAGCCAAGATTTTAGAAGCCTTGTATTGTTCGATCCATATTGAACCATTATTGAGACATTTTTGTAGCATCTCACTTGTATTTTATTATATAATGTAATTTTTCAGTCATTATCTCAAAATGTAAGTAACAAATTCGACAACTTTTGTACATATATTGTAACTCATCTTATTGTATTGTTTCTGGTTTTATTATATTGACAGATACACTTGAAAAGGACCAAATCCTATGGTCGAAACGTTGTGATTTTTAATAAAGGTATTTTAATAAAGATATCAGTTGCCAGTTTACACGTCAATTATTGCTTCCTTTTTCCTGAGATTAATATTAAATCTGCACGTTGTTCGTTGTTTTTTTTTACATGATTCCAACAGACAGAAAAGGCAACTCAGTATTGGGGACAGTGCTAAAAAAGCGAAAGAAACTGAAAGATGAAAAAGAAGAATTTATTTTAGATACCGTTGAGGCTTTTATTGGTGCAAATTTTTGTATAAGCAAATTGGATGATAAGGTAAGATAGCTCTAATTTCTATAAATTTTATATAATTTTTAAAAATCCTTTTTCAGATCTTTTTAATAAATAAATAAAAATAAATTAAATATTTTTAGGGAATTCGAGTTTGGACAGAGAAATATATAAAAGAATCTGGAGATCTACTTGAAGTGAAAACTCTACGCAAAGTTTATATGCTAAAAGTTGCAGAAGTAAAGGTTGAAGCAATCAAGTTCAAGTGAAGGATAAAGACATCATTGTTTTTAGTGATGAATCAACAGATAAAAGAGGCAGATGTGTATACAACATTTTGTTTCAAACTCTGGAGGCAACTATAAAACAAGATGTATACCTTGCTTCCTCAACAATTCTAAATGTAGCAAACAGTCAAACATGCTCCCAAGCTGTTGTTGACACTCTAGCAAAATATGAGAAGACTTTGGAAGAAGTGAAAGCCTTCGTCACAGATTCTGCAAGATACATGACTAAATGCTATCATACCCTGCAAGGGCTGAATGAGAAGCTTATTTATATTCAGTGTTGGGTGCAAAAATTATGCATAAACATAATGCAGGAAAAACTTGGCAGACCGGTTTCCCTAAACTTAATACTGCAGTATCAAAGATAAAGAAATTATTTTTAAATACAAGAAAAAGAAAAAGCAATTATATAGTTGAAATCTGTTCATTATATAGATGAACATTTTTATAATATTTACGACTTTATGTGTGGAAATAAAGAAAATGAAAGTGATGATGAAACAGAAGTAGAAAAGTGGTTTAAAAAATTGACTAAAATTGAGAAAAAAAATCAAAATTTATGCAAATTATGTGTTCAAAAACTGTTCTTCTATAGAAGATCTAATTGTCAACCTGTAAACTAGAAATAAACCCCTTGCGCACACTTTGTGAAAAAGCTTGATAAAAAAGTGCAAAAAAGAATTACTAGTCATAATGAAGGGAAAGATATTGAGTTACTTTCACACTTTAATGAAAAAAAGAAGAGAGAATTCAAAGAAAAACTGAAAACAACAGTAGCTAGGTGTTTATTTAAACTCAAAAAATTTGAGACTAAGGATCCTGCAAAAGATTTATTTATTGGAGGCTCTGTCAGTCCAAGATATTTAGCCAGAATCCTAACTGAGTTCTGAAGATGTAATGTAGCTAGACACATGCAAAGGATCCCTTATATTAAGGACCTATCTATCACACATTTTTGGAAAGCGAAGTTGTTCTCATGGAAATGACTAGGGAAGAGATGGCCAAGTCAGTTTTAAATCTCTTGATGTCAGACTCCTATGTGCTCTG
>CABEGB010001186.1:0-68157 GCA_901521435.1 Crematogaster levior | reverse complement strand
ACAAAATTGTTAAAGAATATAATTGCCAAAGAATATAAAAAATAGAATATTTTTGTTTCGTTTGATATAATTTGGTAGAAGAAAGAATTATTACTTTTTATTTTATTGATATGTGGGCAAAAAACAATTTTATTTTTTTACTTTAATACACAATTTATTTTTATTTACACTCAAACTATTTATAAAAATACACAACTTATTTTTACTTATATACTCAAACTATTTATAAAAATAGTATGTATAAATGATATTATTTGCTAATATTATTTACTATTTATAAAATGAGTATTCACAAAATAAATAATAAAACTTTTATTCAAAAGTGTTCTTATTGCATTATAAGTTATAAGTGTATAAACTATGCGGATAAAATAATAGCAGCTGTTATTTTTTCTCTAGTTCAGATTTTATAATATCCTTGAATCTCACCATATTCTTATTTTAATCATTTTTTTACAGGAATTTACTTTGAATATTAATAGAACAGATTTAATAATTATTAATTGATTTATCAGAATGATTAATTATAATTATTAAATTAATTAAAATTATCAATTGATTTATCTAAAATACATAAAAAATGGAAGCTTGCCAAAGAAAAACTATAAAATATTTTCATGAGAAACATATATATTATATTTAAAAATAAAATATAAACAATGCATATGTATGTATAGAACGTTTACTATAATATGTATTATGTACACACACACACACACACACACACACACATGCATCACACGCACGCACACACGCACGCACGCACGCACGCACGCACGCACGCGCGCACGCACGCACGCACGCACGCACATACACACACAAGGTAAGTATATCGCACTTTTTTGTAATTAATTAAATTATTAATTTGCTCAATAAACATGTTGAAAAGCTAAAAATAAGGTAGCATACATTTATCATGAATATATTTGATTTCTTTGTTACTCTTTTTTTTCTTTTCTTAATTCTAATCAGAATTAACAATCATTAATAATATTACTTAAGTCTTTAATATTAGTCTTTAGTATTTAATAAGTCTTTAATATTATTAATGATTATCTGTTATTTCTGCTCTACTAAAGTCTACTATAATTATATAAATACATGAACAATAGATATACTTAATACTAACTACTTAACTAAAAATGTAACACTAACTAAATACAATTAATAATAACTAAAAGATTAATGAAAGTTAGGAAGATTAATGTTGTAACCTCTTAATGCTCGCTGATATTGTCATAGGACTTGAGCCTCCCTTATCTCGGTTACAAAATAATCCCTTAGCATATTACGTTGGGCGCGTGCAGCAACATCTGAGTTATTACTAGATAGCCGATCAATATTTTGCATCAGATCACCCTGTTATCCGTGTCCTCGCTCCTTCCAAAATCATACCTTCTGTTGTTTCTTTGTCTACCAAGTGTGATGGACAGTACCTTCTGCGAGCTGGATCAATTTCTCTTTCTCCTGTTATAACAAAATTGTGGAGACAGACCAAGGCCTTGACTAAATGTTCAGCATTTTCTGGAGAACAACATAAAGGTCTTGTAAGGATTCGCCACCTTGACACCAGAATGCCAAAAGCATTTTCACTAATCCATCGTGCTCGTGACAATCGATAGTTAAACACCCTTTCCTCATTGGTTAACTGGTGACGAGGATACGGGCGTAGCAGGTATTTCTTAAGTGGGAAAACTTCATCAGCTACAAGCGCATATTCCGTTGCTATTAATGTGCCAGGCAATTCTTTCTTCGGAGGCACATCGAGTAAATTATCATTAAGAAGGTGAGACATATCCGAGTGTGCCCAAACTCCACTATCACTGATACTGCCGAATTGTCCTATATCTACCATTGTAAACTTATAACTTGCGTCACATACAGCCATCAAAACTAATGAAAAATATTTCTTATAATTTGAATATTGACTGCCAGTATTTGGAGGACACTGTACACGGATGTGTTTTCCATCCAATGCTCCAATGCAATTAGGGAATTGCTATTTTTGCATGAATTCATCGGCGATACATCTCCACACTTCTTGCGTTGGTTGTGCCAGGTAACGAGGCTGCAGCACGTCCCATATGATACGACACACTTCAGGCACAATCTGGTATGCCGTTGATCTTCCAATTCTGAATTCAGCTTTCTTTGAAAACATGCTATCCCCATGAGCTAGGTACCTAATCAAAGTGAAAAAACACATTAAGGATATGTATTGAGCCAAAAAATGTGCATGAAAGGCATGACTTATACTTACGACAGAGTCAAAACCAGTCTCAGCTCTGGATATAGTGAACGACGACGTTAATAATCGAGGGCGAACGAGTTTATAAAGATTTCTGAACTGATGTGGCCACATTCTGGTCCAAATAAAAAATTCTTCGTGATCTGTTTCCATCAGCTTACAAAAATAGATTAAATGGAACCCTTTGGATTGCCGTTTTTCTTCACTATTTACTGGTCGCACCCACCATCTTTTGTTGTGCGATTCAATGAGTAAACGGTAATATAAATATATTAAATTTAAAAATTGAGAGCAAAGTTGAAAAAAAATTAGTAATTGCTGCCGATCATTCATTGCGGCTGCAGTCGACTTAAGGGGGGAAATCACTTTAGGAGGCTGATTTTTAAGCTTTTTTTGTGAATTTTTTTGAGACGGAAAAAATAATTAGAATTTATTTAAACTTTGGGATCATTTTATTCATGTTTTGTACTACATCTTAGATTTTTTTCAAGTCGTTTTTTATGGAAATGTCAAAGTTATAAGCTGCTGCTCATCGTCATGTCGTCGTCAGAGTTAGTTGCTTGCGTGCAACGTGGAGGTCACAATTTTGATCTGAAAGCAAAACAAAGATTTTCATACATTATTAACATGTTTTCTTATTAGATGAACCTAGTTTTAGCTAAAAATGTTGAAAATTGAATGTTTTACAGGAATTTGAAAAAAAAATCTCAATTTTCACCGTTTTTTTCAGTTCTTTTTCAAATAAAAAATACACTTTAAATTATGATATCATCCCAAAAGTTGGTTCATCTGATAGATAATTTAATAAAAAATAACTACAACGTTGTTTTATAAGGATCGGTCAATAATTTTTTGAACTAGAGTACACGCAAGTCGAAAAAAAGTCGTTTCGAGAAAAATACGTTTGAAAAAAAAATTACCGAAAACTAGAAATTCAAGACAGTAATAAATTATATAAAGTGCTTACCTTTCAATCTGTGATTCCAACACCATATAGCAATCCTTCTTCTTCTTCATAAGCATCATTTGAAGCTTGCATCTCCTCTTTTCTTGCTTTCCGAGCTTCCTTGGTTTCCAAAGCGCTGCGTCTATTCTGTCGTTTCACGCGCAGCTCGTCCAAAAAATTCAATCCTTGTCTGCCAATGCCCAAGAGTCGCATGACAAACACAATCCTACGATTTATCTCATATCCAGTATTGACTAAAGGACCTGAATTGATTTGTCTCGACCCACAATTACATTGTACAACAATTTTGAAACCGAGGCCCCGCATTCCAGTCCATCTTCAAATTTCACATTCTGCTTGCAACTTTGACAAATTAGAATGTCCGACAATGCTGTGAACACGGTGAAAAATTCTATGAAACGATAACAAAACAAGGGATTTACAATCACATTCTCACTGGTAGCACTTTGCAGTTTTTTTGCGCTAGCACTTTTATCTTCGGTGAAACTTGTTTTTTTGTTAGAATATTGATTTCTACTGAATGATCTTTTACGTGGTCTACTAACTCGATAAGTGTTAGAATGGTCACCTTTTGGATAGAAAGACATATTTCTTTTAACTTTAAACACATGCGTGGATGGCCAAAGCTAAACAGACGTTAACCGACGCTCTACCAAAATATATTCGAAATAATGTCGACGCTTCTACACAAACCCTCTATGTAATTTATAAACAAAAACAAAGCTCCCCCTCCCCCCTAATATCTCATTACATTAGTACATTAGTGTATTGAACCAAGTAAGACTTACCTTAGCGACAGCTCCATTCTACCTGCTGTGCGCTGAGCAGCAGTGAACTGAGGGGCGCTTCCTTTTATACTCATAGCATAGGAAAGACTTCGAATTTTATTTTGAAATTTTGGGAACATAATCTTGAATAGTTATACTAACGATTTATGCAATAAAAAAAAAATCGATTTTTTGAACCGTATAAAGTGGTTTCCCCCCTTAATGCATGCGAACAATCCTTGCGACATATTGTAGATTGTAGTCTAGCGACATATGCGACAACTTTCCTGCGACATTACTACTTACGACCTGCGACACAGCCTGTGCGACTATTGTAGACGAGGCTTAAAACCTCATAACGCGACAAATACTTAATGGAAAATAACTTTAAAATTATAGTGTTTTGAAAAGCTTTTATAAACTACAAGAATATGTAATGAAAAATAGTGGTTTCAATTTAAGAAATTAAAGGTGACTTTCGTGTGCCCTTCAAACGACTATCCAAGGTCAAACCAATGGAACCGTTTTATGGCTCCCTTGAAACCATACAACTTTTGTCTGAAACATTTTCTTGTAAAATGCAAAGGAACGGAAATATTTGGGGTGATAGATTAAAATGGGTCATCCTGTATAGTGACAATGAGAAAAATCTTGGCTGAGGTAATATTTTTCGCAATAAATTATTTATATGTAGGGGATGGGGGGTCTTATTAACACCAACATTTGAAATCAAATTGATTTTAAGTTGGTGATTGTGGTTGCGTTTAAAAGGGCGACAGTGTCGACGCGCAACTTATGTTTAATTGTGTACTGCGATTTTCGCAGATTATTGATTGGCCAAAAAGATCTTGGTGCGACCGTAAAAAAAGGCGAATTAATGTTTAATTCTTACAATGAGAAAAGTAGTCATATATCAATGAAAAATTCATTGACATTTATAGGTTCTTATCGTTGATTGTATCGACAATTACATGATTTTTTGCTTTTATTCCGCGTTAAAAGAAATTTTATTTTACATGTTGATTTTGTGTACGTTTCCTAAACATTATACGTTATAAAACATTAGGTACATTTAGGAAACTTATATAAAACGTACATCAACCATCACGTGCTATCTGAGATGTATGTCGCATTCTTTATTCATCAAATGGTAAACAGTATTCTTATATCTATTTTCGCAAAATAATTGATTTCGAGAGTAGATTTTAGCTGCGCGCAAGCTGATTTTGTGTTTTATCTTTATCATTATTTAAACTATCATTTAAATGATTTGGATGTATTCATTCATCCAAATTCATTATGTACCATACATATCCATATTGTATTATATGTATCATATCAGTGCAATGAAAAATAGTACCTTATCCCTACAACCATGAGTATTTCGAGTCTGATCACTTTTTCACCTATTTAATATTCAAAAAAAAGTTTCTAAAAATTTATAAGTACACATTCAAATTTCTAGATTAAATATCTATTTTAGTTTAGGATTAATTAATCTATTAAATATCTATTTTATTTTGGAAAAAAATAAAATGTATAATTTAATTACCCAAGATTAAAGAATTGTAATTTTTTATAATAAACGTATATATATTTAAAAAATGACTTTAGAGATTTTATAATTTAAGTATAAGCTTTGAAACAGAAACTCCATTCTTCGAAAAATATAATTATTTGGGCGTAAATAAAAATAAGTACAATAATTTTCAATAAAGAATAAATATGAAAAATCGAGTATCGTAGAAAAATACGTATTGTCTTTATTTAGGTGTAAAAATTAATGTATTCAAGAACAACATTTTCAATGAAAAAAAATTAACATCACGCTTTACACTCTAGGCAAATATAAATCCATTTTTTCTACAATAATTGATTTTTTTTTGAGAAAAATAATTTTTAAAAACATTCAGATATTGATATTGATTTAGAACAAAAATAGAATATTTACAATTTTTTCATAATTATCACTTTGTACAAAAAAAACTAAGTTTTCTAAAATCTTGGGTCATTCATGTCCGACATAGAAATAAACTCGGTGCTGTTTCAAAGAAAATTGATGGTTTTGGTCCAGCCGCATAAAGACTTCGAGAACCACAAATTTTTTTAGGAGGAAATAAGGAATAAGAGAACCTTAAAAGTTTCAAGAAACTTCCGTGGATAGAAATCGATCGGGCACGAAATGATGAATACCCATGATTATAGGGTAAGGGTTACATATGTAGTAATAAGGGTTATATATAAAATTGGATTTTTTACCGTAAGTTCCATGATAAATTTAGAACCAATTTTTTTCCAAAGTTATCTTCTTATTTCTTGAGTCATATTTTAAATAACTCTTGATGACACATACACACACGCACACACGCACGCACGCCGGCATGCATACATGATTTTAGAGAGTAAAACACTAGTTTGAAAAAATAGGTTTCTCTCTTTCGAATATCTACGAAACTATGAAAGAAAGAAAAAAAAATTCAAAATGAAAATTAAATGGCTTAAAGAATAGTTTTTAAATTTACCAATTTTTTTTTACTTTAAATTTTTGTTTCCACCAAATTAAAAGTAATTTTTCTACAAATTCAACTATGTATGATAAAGTTACGTTACGTAATCTCATTTTCGAGAATTAATTATAAACGCCTCCGTACACACACTATTTGTGCCATGCAAATTGGCTCGATTCTTCATGCAACGTGTTTTGCTATTGTAGAAGATAAAAACACTTGGAGAACATTTATATATAATCATGTTTTAATTATATGTTATAATTATATGTTTTCAAAGCTTGCGCAATTATATAAAATTTAAATATATGATAAGATTTAAAAACACATTCGCGTCTTTAGCAGCAAACATCGAACAAGAATCGAGCGCATGGACGAGCAGAAATGGCGTATGTACGGAGGCGTTTATAATTAATTCATGAAAATGATATTACGTAACGTAATTTTATTATGGTCGAATTCGTAGAAAAATTATTTTTAATTTGGTGGAAATAAAAATTTAAAATTAAAAAAAAGGTTGGCGAATTCAGAAAAAATTGTAATTTTCTTCTCATTTTACAGTATTTTTCAAGCCATTAAAATTTTCTGTTTGAATTTTTTTCTATCTTTTAGTTTCGTAAATATTCGAAAGAGAGAAACCGATTTTTTTCAAACTGGTGTTTCGCTCTAAAACTGTGCGTGTACGTGTGCGTGTGCGTGTGTGCGTGCGTGAGACACCCATTTTATTTTTAATATACTCTATATGGAAAACTCATTATTTGTTAATTTTAAAACATTTTTTAATTAATAACAATTATTGAATACTTGCTGCTAGAATTTTGCCTCGAATTTTCGAAATTTTTTAAAATATATTATTAACATTTAATATATTATTTGTTTGTCACAGAACTCTAGTTTAATTTTTTTTTGCCTCTTGCATCATGCTATCTATTGTTTATTCTATTATGCTATCTATTGTATCTATCATATCTCTCATCTCTCATTTTATTTTGTTTCTGTATTTTATATCTTTTTAATGTCTTTTTATATATTAATTGTAGTACATTGAAATTGTACAAGATAATCTTCTAAAATTGTACATATTCTTTAAATGTTTGCTTTAAATTGAATTCAAAATTTTGAGAAAAAGGTTAGGTAGTGGAGATATTTTGAAAAATAAAAGGATAAAAAAATTTTTTTACTGTTCTTTAGTATTCTTCAAGCCATTTCTAGATTGAATTTTTTTCTATCTTTTATAGTTTCGTAAATATTTGCTCCAAAAGAAAAAAATTGATTATTTTTAAAAGGGTATTTCACCTTTTAAAAATGCGTGAGTACACATTTAAAAAAAATTTCTTCTGATTTTGACCTGAAGAACAACATATTAAAAGTTGATCAAGATCGGAGGGGGATACTTTTCAACCTTTCCTTGTATTATACACATTTCACGCGTAGCACGAGATCCCATGTATGTATAATACACTTGTCCACAAAAAAAACGCTTAAATTGCATCAAAAAATAGCCTAAATTCAAAAGTGCAAAACTCCAAGAAGAATGATCTGATCAAAGCGGTTCTTGGTCTCATTTTAATGCTTGAAACCTCTAGTTTAAAATGTTTCGATGCCGATATCCGTGCATTTTACCCCCGTCCCGGGATCCTGAAGAAAACGGACATGCCTCAAGCATCAAAAAAATTGGCCGAGTTTGACAATGCCCACGGACTGAGATAAATTTTTTCAGCATGTCTCAAGTCAGCCATGTTAAACCTTGCACTTTTCCCTACAAAATGAAAAAAAAAAGAAGTTGCTACGATTTTTTTACGCCGAGTTACGGCCGTTTGAAAAAAAGTTGCATTTTCGCTTCATTGTCGCATAACTCAGTCAAATGTCATCTGATCGAAGTGTTTTCCTAAAACTGTCCTAAAGCCGTCTGTTTTACCGACAAAATGCGGTCAATTAAAAACTAATACTAAACTTTTTTTTAACTACACAGAATTAAAAATCCTTCTTCAGGATTAAACTATGCACGCAAACGAACATGGGAGGTGCAAATTTTACGCTGAAGAAGGAAGTAATTACAAAATTACATTATATTTATCTTCAGAGCGAATGTCAACTCGCAAAAATATCAATTTTATATAAAAATTTGGTACCTTTTCTGCACAAAACAGTTTGTCACCCAGTTTCGTTGAAGTGTCTACTTTAATCCTACAAAAGGATTTATCGTTCCATGCAGCCAAAAAAAAGTTCAAATTTTTTATCTGTATACCCGAGACTTTCGTACGAGATTTCTGTACAGAATAAAAATACGTCAAATTTAGTTTCTAGATATGACGATAGAAGGTGCTGCTTTCGTGTGACGTAGACGGAAGATATACGTATATGTCCACGCTCTTCTAGCTAGCTGAGCGCAGACATATCTTCCGTCTCCTTCTCTCCCTCTCGCTACAGCTGACACGCTTGGCGATCGAGATTCGAAAATTATATTTCTTACAAGGAGACAGTCAAGCTTTTCACCTGGAATTTAGTTGAATATCATATATGTTTTTATACTCTTCCTACTAATATACTAATATATTTACTATACTATATAATATATAATACTAATATACTAATATATTTACTTTTTTTCAATGTGTCTTTAAATAATTTATGCAATATATTAAAATTAAACCTATATTAATATCATAAAAAATATTATATTTATATAATATTTTTTTAGGATTAATATAAATTTAACCTATATTATTATCATAAAATCGAAAATTATATTTCTTGCAAGGAGACGGTCGAGCTTTCCACCTGGAATTTAGTTGAATATCATATATGTTTTTATACTCTTCCTACTAATATACTAATATATTTACTTTTTTTCAACGTGTCTTTAAATAATTTATGCAATATATTAAAATTAAACCTATATTAATATCATAAAAATATTATATTTATATAATATTTTTTTAGGATTAATATATTAAAATTTAACCTATATTAATATCATAAAAAATATTATATTTATATAATATTTTAATAAATAGGTTTAAAAAATATTATAGATTTAAAGATATTCAGAAATAGAGAATCTTTCAATTGAATCTCGATTGAAGATGGTTCTATATGTACATATGGCCATTTCGCGTGGAAACTTATTTTCTTTGTTTGGCCATCGATTCTGAGGAAAATATAACAAGCCATTGAAGTAACCTTTCTCGATTGTATCAAGATTTAACTTGATATGGTAATGCTCTGGTATTATGTCATTCGATAGTTTATGCAATTCAGTTTCATAATCAAACTCAATATCTTGAGCGGTTGAGATAAAAAATAATTGGACCCACAAAACCAATGCGATTATGACGATTATTTTAAGCATCTGTAAAACGTTATTTTCTTGAGAAAAAGAGAAAAACAAAAATTTGTAAAAAAACACAGTTTTTTAAGAGGTCCTTCTATCATAATTTACATAATCGGTATCAAATGCAACTTTCAATTCAATTTGTGTATCGAAACGTAGATTACTAAGTGATTACTAATTACTGTGTGACATTCTGATGCCGACCTGATTTACTACATAAAAAGAGGAAGACATACACACAATTTCATCGAAAAAGCGAAGTGAATCGATTCGTTTAAAAATTTGTATATATTCCTATGATACGTATATATTGCTTCTCTACAATTACTCTCTCTCTCTCTACGATTCTTCACGACTCTTCTTTGCAGTATGACGGAAATGTAACCGTATTTTCAATAGTCGTTGATATACTATAGAATCTTTGTTCTCTGCACAAATGACACCGCACAGATATGCCTTTGTGCATCATCACTGAATGCATAGTATCACGAATCGCGCGATAATTTGTGACGAACACGTGTATCACCTCAAATCAGTTTGTACGTACGCGCAATTTTTCTCTTGTCGTATCAAATTTAAACATCGAAAGACGTAGATTTAAATTTTGATGAGACGTACTAGGAATTCAGAGAAACACTTGATACTTTGTTTAGTACAAGGACACATCCGTTCAGTGCAATCGACCTAATCTGATTCTCTCTGTATCTCTATCTCTTAAAAATGCATCAATCGCTGATGTTTTGAATCGAAATTATTTTGTAATAATTATTACAATGTTGTAACAATTATTACAAAACACTGTTACGTAATTATTTTACAATAAACGCTTTGTATAATTTACGCTCGCGTGTGAAGGAGATTAATCTACGGCTTATTTGGCACTTGATTTCACAGCTTGTACAAAAAGATTGGTCGTAATATGGGGAGGTGAAATACACCAAACCGAGCGAGGGTTCAGGTTGGTACTCGATCCGCAGGCGCCCTTGTTTTATTTCCAGGACGTAGGGTCTCTTGAATCTTGGTAACAATTTCTTATTGATGCCAGGTGTATGTTTCGGATTTCTACGTAATCGCCTATTTTATACTCACGCCACCTTTCTTCTTAAACTATAACGCTTTTCATTTTCGAGCTGAGACCTTTCAATGTTTTGATGCGCTTTACTACGAATTTGTTCAAGATTCGCTCCGCGGCTGTATCAAGTGCACCTCGCAGCAGGTCGTTTACTTTTCCTCTCTGCCCGACTCCGAATAACAGGCGCGAAGGAGTCTCATTAGTGACTCGACAAATAGTATTGTTCAACGCATACTCGACTTTGTTTAAAATATGATCCCAATGAGAGGGAGTTTCACTCAGTGAAACATCGTCAACCTTTCGCCAACATCGGAACGATAATTCTATTGAACCGCTCGACTTGCCCATTGGCTCTCGGCGTGTGCATATCCGTGAGAACATGTTCAATATCTTCGTCTTTTGGGAATTCTCGGAATGCATTGGAGGTGAAGCAAGTATCTCTATTAGAAATTAACCGTCTTGGCTTACTATACGCACGAAAGTATTCTCGCAAATGTTTCACTAATTCTTCCGATGTTGTCGACTTACAGGGATAAATTCTAATAAACTTAGTAAACACATGTCTATGATGACAAGTAAATGTCGGTACCCTTTTCCCGTCTTTCCGAGGTGATCCATATGTATCGTTGCAAAGGGTAATTTATCCTTCGGAATATTATGTAAAAATCCTTCCGCCTTACCGCTCGGCGGTGAGTATTCAATACATCGCAAACAGTTTTCAATATACTCCTTTACTTTAGTTCGCATATTAGGAAACATAGACCTTCATTATATTCGCGATAACTTTATCAATACCAACATGCCCTATGTCGTCGTGACAAGTTCTAATTACATTCGATTCCATAGCTCGCGGCACATAGAATAATAATTTTTTATTTTTATCTTTCCGATACACAATACCATTGCGTAACTCATAGAATTTTACTTCGTTATTTTCAAGTTTATTGCGGATCCCGATTATATCATCATCTCGATCTTGACAAACGGATAGGATTCGTTCCAACGTACTACCCTCGATTACTAAAACGTGGCATCTACTAAGTGCGTCAACGTGGACTATTCTATTTCCCGGTCGATGTATAATCTCATAATCGTAATTTTGTAGGAACAGCACCCATCGAGATATTCGTGGGTTTATATCTTTTTTACTCAACGTAAGACAAAAACTATCGCAGTCAGTAATAATTTTAAACTTCTGTCCCACTAAATACACATGAAATCGCTTTAGGGCATACACGACATCAAGACATTTAAGTTCGAAGCTGTTGTACTTTGATTCAGTGGGTGTGGTTCGTTGACTCCAAAAAGAAATAGGCTTCCATGTACCATCGTCTTGTTTCTGGAGCAAGATACCACCGAATCCGCTCGCGCTTGCATCACAATGCAGTTCGGTATCTAACCGTGGAGAATAGATTGCTAACACGGGTTTACTAGCTAAGTGACGCTTTAATATTTCAAACGCGTTGTTTTCTTCGACACCAAAACTAAAAATAGTATTCTTCCTTATTAAGTCGTACAACGGTTTAGCTATTACTGAAAATTGGGGAATGAATTGAAGAAAATAACTCGCAAACTCAACGAATTGGTGTACTTCTTTTACATTCCGTGGAATCAGATAATTCAAAACAGATTCAATGTTTTCATCACTCGGGCGTACCCCATGCTCATTAACGCAATAGCCCAAATATTTAATTTCCGTTTAAACAAAATAACATTTCCACGCGAAATTGTAAATGACTCTTAGCAGCTAACTCAAATAATTTGGATAAAATTTTGAAATGTTCATCTAGACTCTTGGTGACCATAATATCGTCCAAGTATAATAATATCTGGTGTTTTCTTAAAAGGGGCTCGAATACCATATGAATAAAACGTTGGAATACGCGTGGCGCATTCGTCAAGCCAAAAGGCATTCGTACATACTAATATTGACCCCTAACGGGGTCGTGAAAAACGTAAACTTTCTGGAGTTCTCATTTATTTTAATGTGATGGAACCCGTCTTTTAAGTCTAGAATCGTAAAATATTTTTTCCTTTGAAACAATCAATGTTGTCTTCAATTAACTCTGTCGGGAAATTATTGTGTACGGTTATTTTATTTAACTCATGAAAGTCCACACATAATCTGAGATCGCTGCTTTTTTTTCTTACTAATACTATTGGACTAGCGTACGATGAATTGCTGGGGCGGATGACTTTTCGTTCAAACAATTTATCCAATATTTTCCGCAATGCCTCCTTGTCGGCAAATGAAAGTCTACGCGGGCGTGAACTCAATGGCTGTTTGTGTTTTAACGAAATACTCATCTCAAAATTAGGTCCGCATTTCTCTGCTGGGAAATTACGATTATAATGTGACTAGTAAAGATCGTAAATTTTCTCAATATTATTTTGACCAATCGCCGGATTAATCTGCAATTCATCGCGTGCTCGATGACTCTCATTAGTCTCGTCATTTAATATCTGCTCGACATCCGTTCCTTCAACATTTTTTATTTCGATAACTTCTCCGAGTGTAATCCGTAACGACGGACACATTAGAAAATCTCCATTGTGTCATCAGGTACGGTATAGAATTTTATTTTAGTACGCACGCCCTATATTTTTACTACGTCATAGAAAATATTTAAAAGTTTAAGTCGCGACCCGTTTATCTCACAAAATTGGCTAGTATTTTCGTTTACCGGAAAACACGTTTCATTCGCAACGATACTATCTCTAATAATACTGATCGGTGAGCTCGAATCAATTATCGCGTCAATCACATAAGTGTCTATCTTATCACCCTCACTAGTACTAATTTTAAAGGTAACCATGTATGGCTTCGGGTACGTGGCTGACTGCACAAGATTTGTCGACATCGTTAGCGTCGGTTTCGCTAGCTTCCAATACTGCAGATTGTTTCCGCTCGCCACAATCTCTCGCTAGATGCTCCGACAATCCGCAGACGTAACAGGCCCTTTTTCCCGTTTGCGCCGCTGACTGCGCGGCAATGTGTTCCACCGCTTGACATTTGTAGCATTTCATTGACTTTCCCTTGGCAGACGCATCCGGTTTCGAACTGGATAACTTCGCATTATCTTTCTTTTGTTTGAAGCCACTGGATCTCTTAGAATCGAGGATGATTTTTTCGAAAGCCTTCAGGAGCTCGGTCCTCGAACTGAAGTTCATGATACGCTGATTTTGTAGGCGTATATCGGCTATACCATCGACAAGGTAATCGAGGAGTTCATCCTCCGCAATCGGTACACGATTAGCGAGTACATTTTCTCATGGTAGTAATCACAAAAAGACTTTTTTGTCTTCCACACACGGGCTTCAAATTCTTTTCGAAGCATCAATTTCCTCAAATCGAATATTTGTTTCATCTCTTCCAGCAATTCTTCAATGCTCGGTGTCAAATATTCAGCCTTAGAATAGAATCAATTAAGCGCCCGTCCTTTCAATCTCGAGTTTATCAAAATTCTGGTGGCATTATCGTCTAATTGATAAGTATTTCGCACCAGCTCAAGTTGATTCTTCCATCGCCAAAAAGTATTGTTCGCCGCATCAAACTGAGGTATCATCTCCTTAAGATTTCGGACGTTGGTAACAGAAGTAGCACTGTACGTTGTAGACGCGCTGCGCGACGTCTCTCGTTTTTTTCTTCTGAGTAGCTGTTGCTCTCTCTCTAACAACTCTCTTTCTTTGCGGATTAGCATTAATTCCAGCACATCGTCACTAGTATTATTCGGTCCGCCCGTCGCCTTTTGCGTGGCTGTCGAAGTCGGAACGCCTTCTTTCGACATCATTCTGTCTCTCTTCTCACTCAGCGTTGCCAAAATATTCGGATCTTGCTCACTCAGTTGTTGAATTAGCTCTGCTTTTGAGCCCTTCGTAGACAATCCTCTCTCTTGAAGAGCGTCTTTCAATTCAGTCACCTTAAAATTATGACCGTCCATTGATCTTATAGCCACTCAGAATTACGATATGCGGAAACGTTCTCATAAAACAACAACAGTCCTGACGGTCTGCGGATATCTTCGCTCACAGCAAACTAATATCCCGCATATAACTCTCGCAGAGTATACCGTACCCGTCGTATTGAACCGAATATCGTATTCGCTTTTCATTATTCGCATACACGATAACTTTATGTCGACGTTCTCGCAGAGCTCACTTTAATCGACATTTCCACTAATTATCACGTTCCGTGTGGGCTTGGGACTCGATCATTTCTGATCGTCACTTGGACATACCAAGCAGCGCCAACCATATTGTCCTGTAAAAATAATTTAAAAAAAATTATACAAACTGTTATTTGTGATTTAAAATAAAAAAAATCGAATAAAATTGAAGTTACATCAGATTTTTTTAGAGTCAACCGATTACTGTACATAATGATTTTTTATACTGATATGTATATGTTCATTCTGCACGTCCTTATGAATATTAGGCAGAGACATTGGTATCCAATTTGATGTAAAGTATGTTTTGAAGTGCCCGGAAAGCTTATTACTATTTGCCGCTTATTAATATTAATGAACATTTAGAAACGTTATCTTACCTCGTTTGTACCGCGGGTTCACCCACGGGTTCATTGACTCTTCCGTAGATCAACTCGTGGATTGATGGACAGAGTCTGCGACGACGAGAGACGATGGAGAACCTTTTCTCGCCTTTATCTCCAGCGAAAATAGATCACTTGCGTAAAGTACCCTTGATAAAGCACGCTCTCACATCGTTCCCCATACAGCACAGAAATTGTCAACTAACATTTTAACAGCATTGTAATCTTGTAAATATTGTGGCACAATATTACAAAAGAGATGCATGTAATTTCAGCAATTTGTAGCAATATCAGTTAAATATGGTACAAAAATATAGTACAAAATATTACTCTACGCAATATATTACAATCTTTCAATGAAATAATATTTATGAAATGTTTCTGTAATCTTTTTTGTGCTGTACGAGTATTAATTCTTTCGCCTAGTCCGGAAGTGATTAGTCTAATCGACATCTTTTCAACATCAATTCAACGTCGATAAATAGATGTTAAATACGCATCGAATGGAAGTCGATTCGACTAATTATTTTGCTTGGGATTGAAATGATGAATCGCTTAAAAGATTTTTATGTATCACAATCGAATCCGCTACATTATGTAGTAATGTTATAAACGTAACAAAAAAATATAATAATACCGCTAAATATTAAACATTACATATTCTTTTTTTAAAACAAAGTGATTGATTCAAAATGGAATTTTTATTCAATATGATCGATTTGTCATTATTATCGATTTTTATTCAAAATAAAATGTCCGCTGTCGATACTATTTTTACAAATACGTTCATGTCATGGCAATTAATTCCTATGAGACAGATGAAGAAAATAGGAGAAGTGAAGCGTGTAAGTTTAATGTCATAACTATATGTATAGGAAATATGCTGCAACAAAGCATTACTACTGTCTAGATAGCTAGTCAGAGTATTTTGAACGACTCAATAAATATTTTCTAATAAAAATACACAAAATATTGTAAAGTGGATACATACATTGGATTTGATAATCTTGAAAACGCAAATGTGATTATTATCGCGACAATTTTGAAAAATATTAATGTCACAGGCACAATTAAAAAAAAATTAAAATTGTAGCGTCCCAGCAAGCAAAATGTTAGGAGTATCTTAGACAGCCAAGCTTGTCAAAAAAAGATTTTGCAAAATGTCTGCAGACAGGCCGATAAAATTTGTAGCAGACACTTCACGAACTCTATCCTCGATAGTTTTAACTATCTGAAATATTTGGTCTAATATTCAGCCATTTGATGGTTGTACTTTTTTTTCACGTTTTCCCATTGAAGTCAAAGAAAACTGAGCTCGTCGATGGTCTGTCTCATATACGTACACTCAAAGACGTAAGGTAGATATCCAATCGGTTAGCTTATTTCTTCTTCTTTTGCTCCACATCTCCTTGTTTGCATTTTTTTTCCACGACCTCGGTTTTCTTCTGTTTGTCACTATCTTCTGGAAGCCGTTTTCGGAAGCGTTGGTGCGGACTTCAGTCGCGTGCAACGCGCGCTCTCAGCCGTTGCGTGTTTCTTAGCTCCGATTTAACGCGGCTGAGAATGAATATGTTTGGTCAACACACGAACGATCTATTTTGACGATTGCGCAATTTCTCATTTTAATACACTACTGACTGCTCTTAGATAGGTGGCGCAACAGAGGGCATCGACTCGTTACCGCCAAGTGAGGGCGTTCATGTTGTTACCCCTTTTTGTAACGACATTCGGCCATTGTCTTTCTTTGAGTTGAATTTCGGTTTTGCGCTGTGAGCTTTAAGTGATCTTTTCGTTGGATTCTTGTAGTTTGAGTTACACTGATTTTTATTAACGTGTTCCCTGAGGTCAGGGGCACTCAGATTTGCAAATCTATATACCTTCTGAGAGCAGAGGTCACACATTTTGTAGTACTACGTCTATCGAGATCATAGACTGCTATTGCGCATTTCATGGTACTACGTCTATCGAGATCATAGACGGCCATTACACTTTTCGTGGTACTACGACGCCTATTGAGGTCATAGGTTGTTCTTTCGTACAAGACACGACGCCTATTGAGGTCATAGGTTGTCGTTTCATACAAGATCGATGCCTATTGAGGTCATAGGTTGTTCCTTTTTCTCGCATCAGACCTATTGAAAGCATAGGTGAACGCTTGGTTGTTAAACAAACTTGATTCAGGTGGTCAAATTATCTAAGTCACCTCAGCCAAGGTATTTTCTTTTCATTAATATTGTCGTGTTGTTATTTTCAGGTATCTTATATTAGGTTTATAATTCATGTTTATATTTATTGTAGCTATACTCTCTTAGTAATATTTATTATTAATTAGTGTACTTGCCTAATTTAGACGTAAAGCATTTTGTTTTCATCCTTATATTATTTGCATGTCAAGGACAGATACAGAATAAAGTTCAGTAAAACATTATAGTCACAATGTATATTCATTGCACATCACTACATGCATAAGCTTACCTCATTCCTAAACAGAATGCAAAGGGACGTCTTCGTTCTGCAACAAATTCTCTTGCGGCACAAAAATTCGTTCGGTGTACACCAACTCGGCATATGAATCGAGAAATAAACCGCGTATTACAACGATAAAATGCGGCGTAAATGATAGATTTGCAGTTTTAACAATACATTGGGAACGATACGCTATTTGTGCGATTATGTGAAATTAACAAGTTTCATGAGAAGTATGAGTTAAAGTATGAGTTCCGTGATATTTTTTGAAATAATTGTACATTTTGTTATCGACGCATCACTGTTAGTTAAAAAAATTGTAATTTGCACAGACAAAAATTATTAAGAGAGAGAGAGAGAGAGAGAAAGAGAGAGAGAGAGAGAGAGAGAAAGTGAAAGCGCTTCGTAGACAATAATATTCGTCATTAAGCAAAAGAAGGGCAAACAAATTTTTTAGTTTTGAAAAGTTAGAGGTGGTGCGGTGAACTAATCGCGTTTGATCCTGTTGCGTATAACGTACTTCAGTCGTGCACGACTTATAACAATAAGGCTTCAACATGTTCACGTGCGCAAATGTCCACACACATATACAGATACGCTCGTCTTCAGAATAACAGATTACAAAGGCTAGCCGTTTTATAAAGACATTGCGGAACCGCGGCGGTATCAAAGAGGCGGCGATACTTTGCTCTCGCGTTGCAACGATCTGCGGCGTATTTCATCTTAGCGGCGTAATATCGTTTTTTGATGTTTTCCGAAGCTAGTCAATGAACTGAGTTTGGGAATATATAAGGGCTCTGGCCGAGATAACCAATCAATCGTAAGCAGTCATAGAGAACGAACGATCGAATAAGTGTGGCGAAAGTGACCCAGAGTAAAGTACTCCCAGGCGTTGTTACAGATCTTGCGAGTATCTCGGCGTACGTGACGTGTTGTGAGCATGACGACTCAGAGTATTTTACCCCTAGACGTTGTCGTCATTACGCGATATATAAACGAGCGACTCAGGGTATTTTACCCCTAAGCGTTGTCATCATTACGCGATATACTCGTATAAACGAGCGACTCAGGATATTTTACCCGCAAGCGTTGTCGTCATTACACAATATATATACAAACACGCGAGTCAGTTCTCATTCACGAGTGCGTTAGAAATTAAATGTGATAAGATTTTAAATGTGATAGATACTAGAAAGTGACAAATAAACAATTACAAATTTACAAACCACTGTGTGAATATTAAATTATCTGCACCGACACATAACATTTTGGTGCCTCCTGTGAGGTTCAAACTCACGACTCCCTGGTTTGCGAACGATTAAAACAACGTTTATACGAAAGAATTATCAAAGGTCCAGACGAGGAAACAGACGACCATTCCAACGACGAAGAATCAAGCACAGTATCCGTACACATTTGCCAACTGTTGAGGGTGAATCGTTCGGTCCTTGTCTTACAAATTCCTTCCTTATAAACCTATCTTTAAGAATATCGTAACAATGACTGAAAGAATTAAGTTGTTAATTCAAAAACGTATTTTATGAAAATCTCAAATAACAAACGTGACCAACCTTTTCGAGAAAGGCAAATTAGACAATGCGATATTAAAATTACGCATGGCACGTCTTACGGATCTACAACACAAGTTCGAAGAGCTCAATGACGAACTTGTAATATTAGAACCGAATGAGGGTCATCAAGAAGAATTTACGGTTATTCAAGATCGATTTTATCATCTCGCGGGCAGAGTCGAGAATCACTTAAACCGTACAAATATTCCTAACACGGACATTGAGACCGCGCGCGACGAAAATCGAATAAACCAATCAACGCCTTTAACTTCAAACAAAAGACGACGAATCAAATTGCCGAAAGCGCCTTTACCGACGTTCGACGGTAAATTTGAAGGCTAGCTTTCATTCAAGAACGCATCTCGCAATCAGATCTGATAGATTCGCAATCAGATCTCTCAGAGATAGACAAGCATTATTTGAAAGCCGCGCTGAACGAAGCTGTGAATAAAATTAAAATTTTCGCGATTGACGACATTAATTACTCAAAGGCATGGGAGGTGTTAGAACGCGCATATGAAGTAAAGTGAATATTAATTTTGCGTCATCCTTCAGCGATTTTAAACTTGCCGTCGTTAAACAAGGAATCTACGGACGGATTATCCAAGCTCGCGGATGACACTCAGCAGCATTTGGCGTCGTTAAACGCTCTGGGCATTACAATCGGGCATGAAATGATAGTTCACATTCTCGAGTCTAAATTGCCGAAAGGACCTTAGAAAGGTGGGATGCGTCTCTCGATAGAGATGAATTCTCGTCACTCGACCAGTTGTACGAATTTGTGTACAAAACCGCGGTCTGCGGATCTAAACGGGAAGGATCGAAGGCGACGGATTCTGAGAAAGACAAAGGCGAACCTTCGGCCAAAAAAGCGGAACTACCCTTCGAATCGAGTATTCGTATTGAATGCATCGCGAAACTGCACGGTATGCGGCGCCAAGCAGCATCCGCTCTATATGTGTGATAAATTTAAACAGTTATCGGTCAATAAGCGCATAGAAGCGGTAAAAAACGCGAAATTGTGTTATAATTGTTTACACATCGTGGCAATCCGTGCAAATTTTCCAATTGCACTATCTGCCAGAAACGACACAACACACTGTTATATCTTGACAAGAGTTTGACCACAATTAAAACCAATGCTGCTCAATCCGTATCAGCAAATACCGATTGACTGGCGGATCCGATCGGAGGGAGGGCGATATACCTTGCGATGATCATACTTTTGTTCATGCCTCAATTGTTGACAAGCGCGTTAATACACATTCAGGATAATAAGCACAACCTCATAAAATGCCGTGCCTTATTAGATACCTGCGCGTCTGCAAACTTTATCACCGAATCTATCGTAAAGCGTCTGGATGTGCGTACGTTTGATCAATCAATACCAGTCGCCGCGATTAACAGTATGAATGCGAAATCTAGAGGCGTAGTACGAATCACCATCCAATCAACACAAAATAATTTTTCTAAAACTATAATGTGTTTAACATTGCTGGCTGTTGCTGAGTTAATTCCATCCGAGATTTTTCCACGAGACAAAATAAAAATTCCACCAAACATTAAATTAACAGATCCGGAATTTCATTTGCCTCGTCCCATTGATTTATTAATCGGTGCGGGGGGGGGCTACATTGTCGTTGTTCTCCATCGGCCAAATTAATTTGTCTAGCAATGACCATGATCTTGTTTTGCAAAAATCGCGATGAGGTTGGGTGGTCGCCGCACAGTGGATTGAAATATAGGAAAGAGCGGACATTGCATTTGTAGAAACAAAATACAACAAGTAAAGCGAAATAATTATGCATACATGATCAAGAAGTGTGTACCTTAGCAATTTAAATAATTGTTGTATGCAATATTGCAATAAACAACAATTTTTATAAACGGGCAGCTACCTCCGGCATTAGTATTAACCAATATGCGCCATAGGAGGTTGCACGGCCGGATTTTGCATATCGTGTGTGTGTGTGTGGGGGGAGGGGGGTGCGTGCGTGCATGCGTGTGTGCGTGAGAGAAGATGAACGTATGAGTGTTTATAATAACATTTCTAATGTTTCAGGAAACATATCTTGTTTTTTCTTTTCACTTTTTTTTGGTCTTAAATTGGAAATTACAGGATCAGATGAGATTAAGGGGTGATGTAACATGTCTTCATTGGTTTTTATTCTGTCCATTTTACGTTATTGTATTCTTTTATATTCCCGAAACTCTTTGTTTCGCGCTTCACTCGCCTCTTCTGACAAATGTCCAATGGGGATCGAAAAATTAACAATTATTGCCTCTCCGTGAATTAAGAGTTTATGCACGGAGGCTGTCATGTAATACCATCCATAGATTTCAACTAATTTTTTAGCGGTGTCAAGAGTATACGAACCAAATCTTTTGGTATTTATCATTTCTCCGCATGAGATTGCTTGCAGTGTCACGGAAAATCTTCTTATTAAAGATTTTTTTTTCTTCTTATTGTTACTAGTTTTATTTCCATTAAATTAGTGATTGTGACATTGTATAGACTTATAGAAATAAAAATGCGGAAATTACGAGAAAAGAATATGAAAGAATGCAAAATAAAATTATGAACTTTTAACTTGCACCACAAAGTACGAAAATATAACAATAAATTATGAAATGTTGTTCACCATGATTGATAGTGTAAATATTACGATGTATGAAATAATTAATTAATTAATTTATAACGATAATGTCGCAAAATAATTTTTAATATTTTCAGTAGCATTAATAAAACATACATGTTGAGATTTTTTCTTGAGATCTTTTTTGCAAGAAATAGATGTATTTCTCAAGATTGCAAATTATTGCAGCTGAAACATGTCATTTCACAAAATAGAAAGTCCCTTTAATAAAATGTGATAAATTAAATTTTAAGATTTTATAAGGTTTTTTGTAAAAGTTAATTTATAATTTAATAATCGGTATTTTCTTTCAGACATTATAAAATTAATTGTCAAATCATAAATTATATATTTTTTGATTCAAATATGCATTTTTTTTAAGTCAAAGAATAATACGTTTGCTGTAAAAAAAGTTGGTGTGGCAATATACAAGGTGGAACGAAATATACTACCTTGAAAATAAGCAACTAAATTTATGGAAATCCAGAATTGTCTAACTCGTAATGTTTATGGTTATTTTACGCATAAATTATAACAATATTAAAAAAAATTAGAATTATATACTATTTCTATGACATTTCAAGTAACGAAATATAAAATTACAAACGTGATTTGAAAAAAAAATTTTTTTAGCTTATGTCCGCATTTTCATGCAGTTCGATCCACTGTGCGCCGGTAGTTCCGCAATGCAAAATCCCATAAAAATTACATCGTGCAACTTAACAAATTTAGAAACGCAACTGGCTAAATTCTGGATGATTGAAGAAGTCGCGACGGATCGTAAACTCTAGTCGGAGGAAGAAAGGGATTGTGAGACACATTTCGTAAAAAATATTACTCGTAACGATGAGGGACGTTACGTAGTCCGTTTACCGTTCCGTGATACGAATTTTACTTGGGCGATTCGCGAACTATCGCAGTCAAACGTCTATCGTTGTTAGAACGTAAATTAAATAAAGACGTGGGTTTAAAGACGGAATACACACGAGTAATCGAAGAATACATAGGGTTAGGACATATGTCTTTAGTTAATAATCCCGATGTAGGCGGGTATTACATACCGCGTCACGCGGTAAACAATCGAGTCATACAACTAAGGTACGAGTCGTGTTCGACGCGTCGGCGAAGACAACGAAAGGCGTATCTCTAAACGATGTTTTAATAGTAGGTCTCACAATACAAGAAAATTTATTTTTACATTTAATTCGATTTCGTACGTATGATTACGTCATTTCTGCCAACATAGAAGAAATGTACCGGCAAGTGCTAGTGCATGAAGAAGATCGTCAATATCAAAGAATCTTATGGCACAAAGACGGTGAAATAAAGACGTTTGAGCTAAACACACTGATATTCGGCGTTTCGTCATCGCCATTTCTTGCAATACGCACGATACATAAACTTGCGGATGACGAAGGTCATGCGTATCCTAGAGCGGCTAAAATCATCAAAAAACACTTATACGTAGACAATTTGCTTACGGATGCTAACTCCATTAAAGAAGCTCGGGCCATCCAAAACGAAATAATCTCATTATTGTCACGTGGAGGTTTCTCTATTAGACAGTGGGCATCAAACGATACACGCGTAATCCAGGACTTATTAAATAATGTATTACATGCAAATTACGCATTAGGAGACAATCGTGTTCTTAAAACATTAAGCATCTCGTGGAATACACGTAACGATAATATCCATTACTCCGCTCATCCTATCAGGATCGCTAGAACGGTAACAAAACGAAAAATTTTGTCGGAGATTGCGAAAATTTATGATCCTTTGGGTCTAATGGGTTCTATAATTTTATACGCTAAACAAATCATACAAGAATTATGGCGATGTAAAACAGACTGGGATGAATCCGTTCCGCAAAATATTTACACAAAATGGTCAGAATTCGTTCAACAGCTGGGATTGATGTGTCAAATTACGTTTGATCGCAAATTATTTATTGATGGATGTTGCGACAATATTCGTCATATTCGTTCTGGCTATCATCCTGCCGACGCGATTTCGAGAGGTCAATCGCCGTATGTTTTCTTAAAAAATAATATATGCACGGGTCCAACGTGGCTAGTCGATGAAAAGAACAATTGGCCTAACGACGATGTGCCAACCATTGAGATACCCGAAATAAGAAGGAATGTTTGCTTGGCGACCACATTTACCGAGTTTGATATTTTTGAAAAATACTCATCATATAAGGTGTACTAAAAAGAAATCCATTATTTTTGCATTAAATTGAAGGCTTTATTTAGCATAATTAGAATGATCCGATTTAGGTCAAATATGCACCGTTTTGTTCGATAACTTGTTGCCATTTTGAAGGTAATTTCATTATGCCTCTCTCATAGAAACCCTCGTCCCTATTGGCAAAAAACTGGGACAGTTGATTTTCACAAGCTTCTCTTGAGGCGAATTTTTCACCAGCAAAATCATTCGCCATAGACAGGAACAGGTGGTAATCACTTGGTGCCAGGTCCGGACTATAAGGTGGATGCATAAGAACTTCCTAACCAACCTAACAAGCTTCCTAACCCGAAGCTTCTGGCGAGTCACTATCGATGTGTGTGGCCTGGCGTTGTCCTGATCGAACACAATTCCTCTCCTATTGGCCAAAGCTGGCCGCTTCTGGACGATTGCTTCCTTCAGACGGTCCAATTGTTGACAGTACAGGTCCGAATTAAGACTTTGACCGTAGGGGAGCAGCTCATAGTAGATGATTCCCTGCCAATCCCACTAAACGCACAGCAAAACCTTCCTGACCGTCAATACTGGCTTGGCCACCGTTTGCGCCGGCTCACCGCGATTCGATCACGACCGTTTTCGCTTGACGTTGTCGTAAGTGACCCACTTTTCATCACCAGTAACCATCCGCTTCAGAAATGGGTCGATTTTGTTGCGATTCAGCAGCGATTCGCAGATGGAAATTCGGTCCATGAGGTTTTTTTGCGTTAACTTGTGTGGCACCCATACATCGAGCTTCTTTTTGTATCCAGCCTTATTTAAGTGGTTCCAAACGGTTTTTTGTGCAATGTTTAGCTTTTGGGCAACCGAAACAGTGCTTACATGACGGTCGGACTCGACGATTTCCATTATTTTATCGACATTTTCGACAATTGGCCTTCCAGAGAGTGGTGCATCTTTGACATCAAACTTACCGGAACGGAAATCGACGAAACCAAAATTGCGCGTGATTGGCTGTTACAGTATCAGGACCATAAACACTTCACATTTTCAGCCGCCTGGCTTGCGTTTTCGCCTTTATCGAAGAAAAACTGTAAAATATGGTGTATTTTCTCTTTGCTGGTGTCCATCTTTGACACGCGCTCAAACAATACTGAGTCAAGCAATCACAAAACTGTCTGAGAAGTTTTTTTAGTACGAAATCTTATCTTTCTAACGCTATCTAGCGTAACCCGATCGCACTTATACAACGCGAGATACAGATTACTAAAGCCATCTATTGGAAAAATAATTTCTTTTTACTACACCTAATATAAAAAATTGTGTAGAATCGTTGCTTATTGTCTGCGAGCTCGGACGAATAACAAATATCATGGATCGTTATGCGCGAAGAAAATTGAGGAGGCAGAAATACGTACCATAAGACTTCTCCAAAATTTTCAATTTGCCAACGAAATAAGAAAATTAGAGAATAAACTATCACCATATAACGGTAAATACGTTAATTTAAATCCGTCCTTGGACGAACACGGTTTAATTCGAGTCGGAGGACGCCTCCAATCATCTAAATTAACATTCTCACAAAGACATCCGATATTGCTCCCAATTCGAAACCGTATTACCGACCAAATCATACGTAAAATTCACGAACAATACCATCACACGGGAATCCAAACCACATTATATAACCTCAGACAAAAATTTTGGATACTCGATGGTAGGAATCAGGTCCGGAAAGTTATACGTACATGCGCGCGTTGTTTACGTTTCGATGCCCGAACTACCGAATACAAAATGGGAAATTTTCCACCAGCTCGGGCGTGCGAAACGATACCTTTCGCCAATACCGGCATCGATTTTTGCGGTCCCTTTGTCATCAAGGAGAAGAAATTTCGAAATCGAACTCGATTTAAAGTTTACGTATGCGTATTTATATGTATGTCCATCAAGGCAATACATCTTGAAATTGTAAGCGATCTAACGTCCGAAGGCTTTATCGCGGCATTACGACGATTCGTTTCAAGACGCAATTTACCACAACACATTTATTCCGATAATGGGACTAACTTCGTGGGCGCAAACAGCCAGCTTAGAGAAATGTATGTTCTATTTAATTCCGAAGAACACAAGAAACTTATAAACAAGTACTCTATCAAGCATCGTATCTCTTGGCATTTTATACCGCCCGCTGCCCCCCCACTTTGGTGGATTGTGGGAGTCCACTGTGAAATTGTTTAAACACCACTTCAAACGTGTGATAGGTGATTCCCTTTTCACGTTCGAAGAATTGAACACGTTTACCGTCAAAGTCGAAGGAATCCTAAATTCAAGACCTATCACCTCTCTCTCATCCGATCCGAACGACATGCTCGTGCTAACACCCGCTCATTATTTAATCGGCAAGCCATTAATAGCTCTTCCAGAGGGCAACCTGCAATCTGTTCTAGCCAGTCGATTGTCATCCTGGCAACATATTTCAAAGGTACGATTTCACAAGATTTTTGGTCACGGTGGCATCTCGAATACCTGAACGAGCTTCAGTGCCGCAGCAAATGGGTTAAAGACAGGCCTAATCTCAAGGTTGGAGCCGTGGTACTCGTCAAGACAAAAATCTACCCTGCTACGTTGGGCCTTGGGCAGAATCACGAAATTGTATCCGAGTGACGACGGAATAGCACGCAACGCTGATATCAAAACAATGAACGGGGAGATCAAAAGTACCACAAAAAATTTATGTTCTCTTCCTATCAAATAGTGATTTGAATCCTTATGTTGTACGAATGCGATACTTTGTAATCACGTCGTTATGAAAGAACTCGTATGTAATAACAATTTATGATTCAAGCGATTGTATACGAAAATAGGCGTATGCGTTACAACCATAAATCTATGAAACTTGATCGGTACCCTCTCAACGGGGGGAGTATGTTGCTTATAAAGTACTTCAGTCGTGCACGACTTATAACAATAAGGCTTCAACATGTTCACGTGCGCAAATGTCCACACATATACAGATACGCTCGTCTTCAGAATAACAGATTACAAAGGCTAGCCGTTTTATAAAGACATCGCGAAACCGCGGCGGTATCAAAGAGGCGGCGATACTTTGCTCTCGCGTTGCAACGATCTGCGGCGTATTTCATCTAGCCAATGAACTGAGTTTGGAATATATAAGGGCTCTGGTCGAGACAACCAGTCAATCGTAAGCAGTCATAGAGAGCGAACGATCGAATAAGTGTGGCGAAAGGTGACCCAGAGTAAAGTACTCCTAGGCGTTACAGATCTTGCGAGTATCTCGGCGTACGTGACATGTTGTGAGCATGACGACTCAGGGTATTTTACCCCTAGGCATTGTCGTCATTACGCGATATATAAACGAGCGACTCAGGGTTTTTTACCCCTAAGCGTTGTGGTCATTACGCGATATACTCGTATAAACGAGCGACTCAGGATATTTTACCCGCAAGCGTTGTCGTCATTACACAATATATATACAAACACGCGAGTCAGTTCTCATCCACGAGTGCGTTAGAAATTATTTAAATGTGATAGACAGAAAGTGACAAATAAACAATTACAAATTTACAAACCACTGTGTGAATATTAAATTATCTGCACTGACACATAACATTTTGGTGCCTTTTTAATTTTAATTTTAATTTTGATTCTTACTTGTGTCACGATGCACTCCACAAATAGCATCGTTCTGCAAGAACAGACACCCATCTCAAGCGGCACACGGGCGTCCCACATAATTTTTAAACATATCAAAGAACGCTCGTAATGCGTGCGCTAGAGGCATACAGCCTCGCGATACCCGAACAACACCGGAGAAACTCGAAAGTCGACAAACAAAAAGCATGACGTCAGGATCATTTCTCCCGCTCCACAGCGTTACCCCGACACGCGCGTTCCACTGACGGGGGATAATTCCCTTTCCCAAACCCCGAGCGTTTTTCCGAGTATAAAAAGGCGCTCAGGATTAACAAGATACCGATTCCGGAGATAACGAGCCAAAGCGATAAGCCGAAGCAAGTAAGCTATCCTGATCCGTTTCCCAGAGCGACAACAATAGGAAATCGAGCGTACTCGGTTTCCACCGAGCGTTCTCGGTAGCCGCTTCCTAGAACAATACCCTTCGGGTAACAACGTCAGGGGTAGAAAGTACTCTGTCTCTGCCGAGCATTCTCGGCTGTTGCCAACCACTTTACACCACGAAATATGATTCCAACGATTTTCAATCGCTTGGAAGATTAACTCTTTGGGGATATTGTTGTACAGTGCGGTAACATCTAGGGATAGAAGGGTTTGATTAGAGTTTTTTATGTTCCTGGCCAGGGTCCAACTATCTTTATGTGAAGACGGTTTCAGTACGGATTTATCTAGAATCCCGTGTAAGTACTTAGCAATATTGTAAAGCGGACTCCCAGATGCTGATACGATCTGGATACAAAGATCATTAGAGATAACGATATACTTATTACTAATTGATATCGGAAACCAACATTCTCGGGTCGATATCTCAATTTTTTCTCCAATCACCCTTTAAAATATAAGAGAAACACCATCACGAATCTCGTTGACAGAGCAATTTTATTTATTATTTATTATTTATTATTTTTATTGTCCTTTATTTTATTTATTTTTTACTTTTTATTCTTATTTATTTATTATGAATTTGGCCTTTGAGTCACACTGTAAAAATATTAATACTTATAATATTCTTTATATATTTACTGACATTACCTTTAATTATTTATTGCTTACATTTTAGAACATTGACCTGGTTTCTCTACTTATATTTACTGTCTTTTTCTTTCTTTTTCCTTTATTTATTTATTATTAATTTTGTCCCCTACGTCACACCATCAAATTTAATCTGGCTCAGTCCTTATTTCGCTGTCACAAACAACAGACGCCTTTCATATTCGATTGTCTTTAATATTCTATGTATGTATATTTTAAATCAACTTACATTGAAATCCACGTTTTTAAACTTTGTATTATTGACTACTGGACTGAATAATATGTAAGTCTTTAATGTAATGTACTTTTTTGCGTCTTAAACGATTGTTACATTCCTGTATAACGTATTTATAGATTTACTTGAAGAGGACCTAACCAAAGGTCGAAACGTTGTAATAAACATCAATTTTATATATCAGTTATGTCAGTTTGACGTCATTTACTGCTCCTTACTTGGTATTTCCCATCACTAAAGAGATGACACTTGCATTGTTTTCATATTATAATGTTTGTTGTTGAAAAATTTGTAATAACTGGTAATTGAAATTTGTCGGCGATCAAAGAAATTATAAAAATGTAAAATCTAATGTAAAATCTTTAATTTTTAAAATAAACTATATGTCGAACAACAAATCGGTACACATATATTCACACGCACACTTCTTCATATCTTTGTTCCAGGAATAGTTGTGAATGGTTTTGTAAATGTTGTCAGAACAACAATAGAAAGGAGATTTGAACTGAAATCATCAGAGAGACCGGTTTCATAACAGGTAAATATGATATAGCTAGCTTCCTTCTTCTTGGACCAGTAAGCTATCTTGGTGGCCGCGCGAAAGCATCAAAACCAAGGTATGCATGTGTATGGGCGTCGCACTATTATCTTACGCATTAATATTAATATTGATATCGTTTCTACACGACGATTCTCATAAATATTAATTCTAACGTCAGTTCGTCTGACACCTCCTGTCGACGGACATTAATCCCCATCCCGTTTCTTTGCTATGGCATCGCCTCGGAACCCTCGCCGGCATAATCGACAATCGATAGCCCTTCCGGAGATCTTCGTCGGGTAGACATCGGGTCTCAATGATGATCATTTCTCTAAAATTATTTTACTCGATTTAAAAAAAAAATAATGAGCTAACAAACAACACACGTCAAACAACACACATTCAATGATAATTTATCTAATTTTTGTTCGATTTTATTTTAAAAATTGATCTATAAAATGTTCCATTTTAACTTTTATATAAAAATATCTCGAAAATGACGGGACTTGCAGAAAAATATGTAGAGATAAAATGTTTTGGGTTTCAAGCAAATAATCTAAAGCGCTAATAAGTTTTTCGACTCGGAGTCATTTTGGGCCCAATCCAGGTCTAGGTTAAATTTTCTAAAAATCCTCCTTTTTTATTGCAGATTTTGGTTCTTCATCAAAAAATAAGATAAGTTTGTTCTGAAAAAGAAGGAAATGAAAAAGAGAGTTCTCATTTTAAAAAATTGTCCTGAGTCTGATTAGTCTTCGGTTTTGAACGACGTTTTGGAATAAGAGAGATTAGCGAAAAAATGCAAAGAAAAATGTCTTATTTTTTTAATGTAAAACTAAAATCTGTAGATAAAAAAAGGGTTTTTACATAAAAAATTCGATCTAGACCTGATAGAGCCTAAAATAAGCCTTGAATCGAAAAAATCCATTAACGTATCGGACTCTTATAAAAATTGTTCACCACTTTTACACCTTATATAGGTCGTTTTTAGTCCGCTTTTAGCCCGTTTTTAGCCCGTTTTATCATTTTTATGTCCGTTTCTTGCACTCTCAAGTACGCTTAGTCTATTGCGAAAGAGCATGACGAGTATACGCGAGTATGTGTATGAGTATTTTTGAGTGGATTGTCCGTTTTTAACACTCGTTTTTCAGTCGATGAGTGACAATACGTTAATACGTTCCTTTTTTACTCACAAAGATGAGGACGAAGTAGGTTGTCCGTTTTCAATACTCAATTTTCCATTGATGAGTAACAACACGTTAGTACGTTTCTTTTTTACTCACAAGAAAATATCCGCGGATTGTCTCTAAATTGAAGTACATTTATTCTACAAACTTAAAAATATGTCCACGAATTTTTATAATTTATATAAATTTATATAAATGTTTTAAACTACTATAAATAAATGAACAATTATAATGATTGATTATTTGATTATTTTATTTCAAAAGCTGCGTTCCAATATTCATTGCAAATATTGAAAATCTATAGTTTACGTCACATACACTATAGATTTTCAGTACTTGCAGTGAATATCGGAACGCAGCCAAAATGTGCTATGTGAGTATTTATGAGTGCTAAACGAGTATTTTTTGCTCGTAGCTAAATGTACGTTTTTACAATTCAAATTTACACACAGCACGTATTTACCACTCAAAAATACTCATAAGAATACGTTATTACCACTTGGATATACTCGTACGCAATCCGTTTTAACCACTCATTTTTACGCCCTTTTGCGCCCTAAAAACGGATCGTACTCATTGAATCAAATGTACGTTTTTACTACTCAAACTGACCGTTTTCGCGGGTCAAAAACGGGCCAAAAACGGTGAAAAATTTTTATAAGAGGATTGTTTGTCTTAATCTGAAACTTAATCCTTATAAAAAATGTATCTCTACATAATTTTTTGTTTGGTTATATTGTTTGAGATATTTTGAAAGTTAAAATAGGACATTGTAGAATTAACCTTTAACTCTATCTGCTTCAAGAAATTTTGTGCTGTCGTAGATATATCGGCATAGGAATTTTAGTCTTAGGTATAGGTAGCCTATTATTTGCATCTCCGCATTATCTTGCCGGACCATATAGAGGAGGCCAACAAACAGACAACATATGCCAAAGTGTCAGCAATATATCGAGCCATTCGGTAAGCGAGAAAATTAAATTACTACAGAATGTACTTGTATTCTTAATTCTTAATTTACATATCCTGTTTACATATTATGTTTATATTTACTTTATCACAACGTGACAACTTTAATTGAAATGGCAACATGTCCCGTAACAATCTTTCAATAATACACGGTTATATTATGTCGAACTGCACGTTAAATCCTCTCATTAGATCGTAAACGAAATTTACATCACAATCAATAATAAACACAATGCATAATTAACTGCGTGCGTGACTAATCGAAACTTGTTTGTAATACCGTGCTTTTCTCGATTCCCACTTCTATTTACGTAGTTTTCCTAGTGAACCGGCGACGCCAGATTTATCATTATTTCGGCCACTCAGATATCCTGCACGGATCAATCTACCGTTCAAGCGGAGCTAGAGCCTTACAGTGGCATGTACTTAACCATATTTCTGGCAGCTCAGCTGTTGCATGGCGCCGATGCAGCACCTTTTTATACGCTCGGAGTTACGTATTTAGATGAAAATGTTTCGAAGAAGATGTCTTCGGTATATCTAGGTAAGACGCGTAACACAAGTCTACATGTAGTTGTATGTCAACTTTTTTAAATCGGTTTTAATAAAACGAAATGTATTGTATCAGGTGTTTACTATACTATGGCTATAATAGGACCAGCGCTAGGCTACGTTGTCGGTGGTGAACTACTGAAAATTTATATGGACTTTCTTACGGTGGACTTCTCAACGTAAGTATTTGAGCATTTAAACAGATGTGTGCTATTTTTTGTTATTTGAAAAAAAATTAGATATCTTTATTTCTAAAAAAAAGAATAAGATAAGAGTAAGAGGTATTTTATTTCCAATCCGTAGTATAGAGTGTAGTCGCGTCGAACGAGGACAGGGAAAAACCGGCATCGGAATTCGTCTCTTCCCGTTGCCACGCTAAACGCATTTTCCACCTTTTTTCCCTGATAGCACGCAGGAACGTTTAGTCGCGCGTCAGCGGCAACTTTATTAAATTCTCGCGAGGATTTATCGGTCGTTCGCGTCTATCTCTCCGACGAAATATACGACGTACGCACGATCGTGTACATATGTGTGTATGGACACAATAGCACGCGTGTCGACGCGCGGTTTCGAGCGGAATAACTCACCGATCTGGGGTACGTTCCAAAACCTTACTCGGGTGCACTATAATACTAGAAGTACTATAGCATACGTGACATATACTATAGCAGCTTCTAGTGTTATAGTTACCCGGGTAAGGTTTTGGAACGTATCCCTGATGGTATGCAAATGAGCATATTCGTCATTTTGCCACTAGTACTCGAATGACGTATGTACGTTACGTCGTTTGTCAGAAATTCGATATCGATAGCAAAACCTCTCAATAACACATAGAGCGTCGATTAAATAGCGCGGGCGCACAAACGATTGCACCGATTGATCCGATTAGCTAATTTTCAAGTGTAATTATCACATGGCTACGATTTTGATGATGGTCGATATTGTACTTGATATTCTCGAAAAAGGATATGTTGTATATATTTATCCGAGAGGCATGAAAACGCAAAGAAACACACGCTTCTTTAATACATTTTGCTGCCGTTAAAAATATTCCGCAGGGTCATTAGAGCGTATAATGGGCCGAGATTAATAGTGCGTGTAACTCCATCGATATACAATATATCCCGTGGGGAAAATGTCAAGTGGCGAACCAATGTTTGACGCCGATATTACCCTTCAAAACTGTTGGCTCATCCCCTAGCACTTAGGACACAATCAAGTTCCATTTGTCTACGCGTCTCCCTGTGGACTCTCCCTAACACGCACCCTTTTATCGACTGTTGAGTCATTCTGTGAAAATGATGAGAATCGAATTAATCGAAGAGACGATTTTTTCACATCTACACCCCCCCCCCCCCCCACATACACAGGCGCGTGGGCGTGCAAAATCTTATTTACATGAAATATGTAGGATTGAATAAATTGGAAATAAATTGCATCTTTGCGATGGCACTCTTGCGGTTACAAAAAATTACATCTTTTTTCTTTTACGAGAAACGAGATTTCTCAAGAAAAAGGACACAAAAATAAGGCAAAATTATTCGCGTAATAGGTATGGCTCTCCTATCTCGCTACACGTGAGAGCCGTGCATGCGCCGCGTTTAATTTCGCAGGTAAATGAAAAGTTTCGCCGGAGAAGCAGCAGCAGCAGCAGATGCAGCTAGCCTCAAGCCTGGTTAAAATGAATGACTTCTGTACGTGCACCTTTTCGCTTTCTCACTTTCAAGTTTCTGCGATAAGTTACATTATAGCTTCACCCCTGTGCCGTTTCTCTAGTAATGGGTTTCGAGCGTTATAAATTATTCCTTTTCTCAGGATCAAGCATCGATCAAGATTCTTTCATATTAAGTGTTCTTTCGTATTTTTATCATACTTATTATTCTTTAAAAAATTGTTATCAATATATTTTCATAATTTTACTGGCTTGAGTGAAACACTTAATAAACATTAATAATTAATATTTATCAAAATATTCAACAGCAATCTTTTGCGTTACCAATATTAATATTTAACACGTGGATAACATGATTTGCGTAAGTTTTGATTTTACAAAATATATTATCCCAGACTGATATATTCAATGAAAGAATACTTTCTATCTGTAAAAAAGATATTTTTCTTTTATTATATTTTTATTATATTGTTTTAATTAACCGATTATATGTTACACGTTCTTTACATATTCCTCATTACATACATCAAGCTTTAGCAAAATTATTTTTATTTGGTCAAATAATTGCGTCATTAATGTTGAAAAACTACGCAAAAGTTGTTCGTTGCATTTCACACTGATAATTAACCCTCCGTCTGCAAAGGGGGGTCACTCATGCCCTCCCGAAAACTTCCAGTCGTTGTAACTTCGGAAGGCGCCAAGAAAGGGCGCTAGGTGGCATCCGTAAAAAAAGTTAGGTTGCCCGAGAAGCACCACACGCGGTACCGAGTCGGCAGTTCGCCTGAGACCGCCGTGGCAGCCCGACTAAAATCGACGAAGGCACGAGTGACCCCCCTTTGCAGAGCGTGTTGCCAAAATAGGTGAGTTAAGAAAAATTTTTTTTCCCAGTTTTTTTGGCATTAATATATCTTTAAAAAAGCCATAAAAATATCCCCGTGGCGGAAAAATTAAAAAATTTTTTTTTGTGCAACGGTGGCGAAAATAACATAACGCTTGGAGCTGACAAGATGTCAAAAAGGAAAAGATGTTCTTTTTGCCTTAAAAAGACAGACAGGAAAACATTTTATTGTTGCGCAAAATGCCAAAAACCGACCTGCGAAGACCACCGAGTTTACAACTGCCTCGAGTGCTCCAACAAGACCGTTTAAGGCAGTGATTACATTTGTGTACATTTTTGTAACTTTTTTTTGTACTTTTGTTATATTATAATAAATACTGGCAATCACCTGACATGATATTATGCGTTTCAGTGCCATTGTTATTCGTCAATCCCTTTTTATTCCCATTTTTATGTCGAAATTTGTAATAAAAAATTACCTATTTTGATGTGCAAAAATTAAGCATTTTTTTTCAAAATCATCAATTGAGCCATTTTTTTGTTAAAAGGTACATTCTTCCCCTTTAATTTCGTTCTTGATTCATGTCGATATCTTTTGTTGTCTTAAAGTTATGATTTTTTAAGTAAACAAGTGATTTTTCCATAGGTACCTCCAATTTTTAATAAAACAATATAAACAAAATAAATTTTTTTCGAAATATTATGACTTGGACTTCAAGTTAAAGGTTGAAAGAAGCCCCATGAATTTTTTCAGATTTTTTGAAGCGCACTAGTAGTCCGGGCGCACTAACTTTTTTTCAAAAAAAAATTAGATAGTCGGGTTTGATTATTGGATAAATAGTAAAAAAAATCGCTCTTTCGAATGGAACATTTGTTGTCAATTTATTTTTGCTGGAAATAGTCGAAAATTGAGAAAATAAGTTAACCTATACGGTTATTCGCGAATATCTCGACAACAACTGTTCAAAGTGCAGTACAACCTTATATAAAAATGAAGCTTATGAAAAAAGGAAAAGATAGGGCCTTACCCGATTGAAATCCGTGTAGTAATTAATTTGTTACAATTAATGTTTGATGACTCGATGCGATGGGACGGCTGTCGGTAAGACAGAGTGACATGGTGTCTGCTACAGTCCGGCAGTGCTACCAATTGTGCGTGGCAGATTCAAAAGTGTTCGCGCGGCATCAACGTTTCTTAAGCGACTTGTCAGTGATATTTCATTATTTATATAATATGAAAACAATTTTAAAATGAAAATTGAATTTAAAAATTGTATTACAAATAAATAGATGTTTTATATTATTAAAGTACAATAAATTATTATATTTGACATCACAATAATTTCACAAATTACTAAAATTACAAATAATATTGAACAAAGCAACATGCAAAATGAAGTAAAATTATTTTTCTTGTAAAAATTTTCAGCATCTTCACGTGGTAACATGTACTCATTGTGCTTTTCTATTTGGAGTTGTAGTGGGGGTGAATAGAAAGTATAGGACACATCAGTTTTCGGTGAAAGTAGTGGTATCCCCATAGAGATATAAGAATAGAGCACGCGAGAGGACCGCTGATGTGTGATCAGCTTTGAGAGAGAACGCTGCCGTAAAGGCCCCTGCTGTCTTTGTCTAGCGAGCACGCGATTGGCTGTTCTTAGTTCCAGCTACACGCGAGTGGGGAGTATATATATAGATATAGCTTCTTTAGACAAAGACAGCAGGGGCCTTTACGGCAGCGTTCTCCCTCTAGAGTTGATCTCGCTGCCGCTTACAAGCCAACATAGCACTAGCGTGCTCTATTCTTATATCTCTATGGGTAATGGGTATCCCTCACGTTTTGATGAAATAGTAGAGTATTGTTTGTGGCCTCGTGTCGGCAATAACGTATTTTCTGCAGTGTTAGGACAGAGCACGTGTTTTTCAAGACGCACGACTTAACAAATTAATTATCTGCATCGCTCGAATAATAGTATTAATTTCGTCGAACTTACGTTAACTTGGGCGTGAGAAGAAATTTGTGCAGTAAGTTTCATAATATACAAATGCATTATTTTTGCATCTTTCCTTCTTCTGCAGGTTATGTTTTTCTTGCATTTTTCCCTAAAGAGTTTTATAGTGTTACATTTTTTTCATTCTCATTAAACACTTACGTGTAGTTTGCAGATAAATTTGCAATCAACGGTATGGCTGATGAACTGTCGTGCGTATTATGCACGAAAGAGTTTGCAGCAGATGAGAAGAAGCAAGAATTTAAGAAAGTTGCCATAGCCAAATTAATATCTACCAGTGTGCGATTGAGTGATGGCAAAGATCGTCTTTTTCGGAGCTTGGAGTCCATAACTCTGCACCATAACTGCACTTCGTACACACGTGAAAGAAATATTATTTCAACACTAAAGAAAAGAAGCAAGGCTCCTACAGTAAGTTGTTGTATTCCAAGTACGAGCAATGAGAAATTTGAATTTTTAAATTTTTGTTTTTTCTGTGGGGAGGACGCGTCCGATAGTTACATCGATAAATTTAATAAATGCCCGCGAGTATACAAAAAAGTTCGCTTGGTTAATAATGATACCATAGAAAAAATACGTCAGGACATCCAGGACATGAGAGATGAGACCGTCGATTATCGATTGCTGAAAGAGCGCTTGAGTGATGATATTAATTTCGTGGAAAAGCGCGCACGGTACCATACTAACTGTTATGTTGCTTTTTTCAAGCATAATTTGTCACCGAAAGAAGTCGGCCGCCCTCGCGATGACAATTTAACGAATGCCGTTCAATTCGTTATTGATTATTTATACGAGAACCGCGAGGAGTGTCAGTTTTCCTTAAAATATATACTAAGTCAGCTCCCGGGCTCCGAAAACTTTTCAGTACGGTACATTAAAGAAAAGCTAATGGAGTTATTGGGTAGAGACGTAATTATTTATGCCGTTAAGCACGATTATGTAATTTGTTTTCTTGATGTCCGTGATAAGATCTTATGCAAGGATTGGTATGAAAAGCGGAAGGAAAACGAAAAGGAAGAGCAAAAAAGAATTGTCGATGCGGCTGCTCACATTATATTGCAGGAGATAAGAGGTATGATTTACGATCTCGACAAATATATGGCCCCGAATTGTTTTTTGAACAACGTGTCATCTATGATTCCTCCGACATTAAAACAGCTACTGGACATTATCATAAAAAAAAATAAAATAAGAGATCTGGAGCGATGGGAAAATACGTCAATAACAATTGCGCATTCGATAATATCTGCTGCCCGGCCTCGATCTTTCCGATCTCCCTTTAACGAAGAACCTGTTATAAAAAAAAATAAAACTTCATAAAACAAATAGTCGATTTTGTACTCAAAACATTATACTCAATATCGTTTTTTGTATTGTATACTAATGATTATTACTTTATATTTACATTGTACAATCGTTTAAATATTCTAACTATTATACAATCGTAATATTACTTTTGTCCAATAAAACATTGCTTTTCAGTTATAGATGATTTTTATTACGTAAACAGTAAAATGATATAATAGCTTATCATAATAATAATAATAATAATAATAATAATAATAATAATAATAGAAAAATGATAATGATAATGATAATGGATAATATAATAATGATAATGATAATGATAATAATAATAATAATAATAATAATAATAATAATAATAATAATATCAGTAATAATAATAAAACATTCCCACTTCACAATTGTTTTCATATTATATAAATAATGAAATATCACTGACAAGTCGCTTAAGAAACGTTGATGCCGCGCGAACACTTTTGAATCTGCCACGCACAATTGGTAGCACTGCCGGACTGTAGCAGACACCATGTCACTCTGTCTTACCGACAGCCGTCCCATCGCATCGAGTCATCAAACATTAATTGTAACAAATTAATTACTACACGGATTTCAATCGGGTAAGGCCCTATCTTTTCCTTTTTTCATAAGCTTCTGTTACGGAATCTAATACGGTTGGAGCAACTAGGGCCTGCTGTCGCCATCTCTTGTCTAGCGACTCGGCCTGCTCAAGCCCTTTAGCGGCCTCGTGCCCCTACCAAGGGGTTTTCGCGGGCTGTCTGCTCTGTGAGATCCCAGTGTGTGCAGGAAAAGTCCTGTTCGTCTCAAGTGCGAGACTCGAGTCGAGTCATGTATCATACCGTTCACTGTGTAGAAGTGTGTTTCTCAGGAGTCCCGTTGCACACGCGGTGCATTGAGCATTGGTGTTCAGGGTGACTCCCTGGCGCGATCCGCGTTCTCCGTGTCCGCGCACGGTTAAACACCCTCGCAAGACTTTCTCATCGTCCGCTCACGTTCCACTCAACTCTTAGAGAAACGGATTCCGCGAGAGATTGCAAATCGCGGCCGATTCTCGAACATTTGGTCCTTCGAGCCGGATGCGAGTGGTGTTGAGCTCAAGAGTGAGACTCGGTGCGAGGATAGTGCTCGGTTGGGCGCGTGCGAGCGGTTCTAGAACCTTCAAGGGCGAACCGTATTGCCACGTGTTTCGGGCGTGTGATTGCCCGCGCTTGCTTCCTTCGTGCCACGTGTTTCGGGCGTGTGATTGCCCGCGCTTGCTTCCTTCGTGCCACGTGCGTCGGGCGTGTGATTGTCCGCTCTTGTTTTCGTTGCTCACGCGGTACGCGCGTGTGATTGTGCGCATTGGTTTCTCTCCGCGATCGCGCCGTTCGTGCGTGATCAGACGGTGCCGCGTGCTCACGTGTTTCCGTGGTGTTTCGTGTAGTGACACTCAGGTGCATTGCCGTTTGTGTTCCTGTGTTCGCGCGGTGACGGTTCACGCATTGACGCTCGGTTTTTGTGGTGATTGCGCAGTGACACTTAAGTGCACCGTTGCCGTTTGTGATAGTGCTCGCGCACTGACGTTTCGCGCAGTGACGCATTAAACTCGTGTTTCCGCGCGTCGTCGCGTGTGATACTCGTTCGCGCACTGACGTTCTCGTGCAGTGACGTTTCGATTTCGGGCTGCTTCGAGCGGTCGCGCTTAGCGCGGTGGTTATCAGTGCTCGCATAGTGACAGCTCACCATGGCTGATCCGGACAAGCTGTCTGTGGTGGACGAGGGGACGGCCGTGCAGGATCGCTCATCACCGGTCTCACTCAGTGTGCCAAGTGCATCGGGCTCACGAGGTGGTGGCTCATCCTCGGGGAGGACGCGACAGGCGTCACCCGCGCGTCTTTCCACAGAGCTCACGCTCAAAGTCCGCTCGCAAATGAGTCGTCTCACCACACTCAAGACCTTGGTGGATAATCTTCCACAGGATCCCAGCTCAACATCATTGACGGAGCTGACTTCTTTGGCTGCTCAAGTGGAAGAGTTCCACAAGGCATTTCAGAAGGAACACGCATATTTTGAGGTCACTTGGCCGGACGCTCATCTTGACCATGAGTATTTCAGCACTGACGTGCACCAACAGGAAGCTCTTTGTGTGGTCAATGCCAGAGTGAAACTCAACCGACTCAAGCATGCCGTCTCAACTGCGCTCACTGTGGACTTAGCGCGTTATCAAGGACAAACTCAACCCTGCCACCCGCGGTTGCCGGATATCAAACTGCCCAAGTTTACCGGCAACTACTCAGACTGGCCATCTTTCAGGGAGCTCTTCTCGTCAGTCGTTCTTGACAACCCGAGACTGAATGATGTGGAGAAGCTGCACTATTTGCGGGGCTGCATGCAGGGGTCAGCGAACCAGCTCATCCGAGGATTCACGCTCACAGGGGACTCACTCCAGCCTTCATGGGAGATGCTTATCGAGCGTTATGAGAATAAGAGGCTCATCATACAAGCTCATCTCGACAAGTTATATGACCTGGCGCCAGTCACGTCGAAAAATGCAGCCTCGCTCACCAGGCTTGTTACGACGCTCTCGGAGGCGCACAAAGCACTTGGAAAGATTGTGCCTCCTCAATCCTTGGGCGACTGTCTGTTGATCCACCATGCGTCAAGGTATCTTGACACGCGGGAAGCCTGGGAGACGTCATTGGGCTCCTCGACTGAGTATCCCAATTTTGGACAGTTCGAGGCCTTCCTCAACTCCAGGGCTCGCGCGTTGGAGAGGATAGAGGCCTCCACGTCTCAATCAGGCAGCTCATCGAGCAAATCATCTGAGACCTCGAAACGCTCGGTCAAGAAGGTGCTCACCAGACATCTACTCAACCCAGCTCTAGCAGGTCCACCTTGTACCCCTGTGATCTGTGCCATGGACAGCACTATATTGTGACCTGCTCACTATTCCGGGAGCTCACTCCAACGAAGAGAAGAGAGGTCGTCATCGATAAGCGGTTGTGTTACAATTGTCTCGGGCGACACAACGTCCGATCATGCAAGTCGACCACCTCTTGCAAGACCTGCTCAAACAAACATCACACGATGTTACACCTTGCGCAACCGGCTGCTCCCGGTAGGCAACCAGTGGAAGGGTCCAGCTCATCACCCTCTCCTTCGGCAGGGAATTGAAGGGAGGGTGCAATCGTCAATCGGTCCGCTCATTTCAGCTCATCATACGCCACACTGCTGGCGACAGCAGTGGCTCTCATCCACTCACCAGTCACGACTCATCAAGCCAGGCTGCTCATAGACCAAGGGTCTGAACTCACTTTTATTTCGGAAAATCTCGTTAAGCAGCTCAACCTACAACGTCAACACTCAGCCATCTCAATCATTGGTATTGGTGGCCAGAAAACGACTCAGACAAGGCGTGTAGTCACGCTTACACTCCAATCAAGAAACTTCAAGTCTACAGTCACCGTGCAGGCTCACGTCCTCCGAACACTGACAACCATAATACCTTCGGTGGAAATATCTCGACAAACATGGCCACACCTTGAGAGATTAAAGTTGGCCGATCCAGACTTCCTGATCTCACGTCCAATTGACATTATCATTGGAGCGGATTTCGTCGGGCAGATCATCAAGCCCAACATCCTCAAACAATCTGGTGACATGCCGATCGCTCAACTCTCAATATTCGGCTGGCTGGTTCTTGGTCCAGTTTGTTCAACATCAGTGCTCTCACACCTCGTTCGTCGTACGGAACCTCAGAGGAGTGAGTGCTCTCTTCAGGATCTCCTGACCAAGTTTTGGGTTCAGGAAGAGGTGTCTGATGACTCTAGCGTTCGGCTTACTCCAGAAGAGCAAGAGTGTGAAACTCATTACCAAACAACACACTCTCGTGACTCAACCGGACGATACATTGTGAGGATTTCACTCAAGCTGCCTCTCAGTGTTCTAGGAGACTCATACCACACTGCTCATCAAAGCGAACTCTCAGACGACTCAACAGAAACAGTGATTATCGGACCCTGTACATTCAGTTCATGAAAGAATATGAACGACTTAACCACATGGTGAAGGTCTCTTCATGCTCATCGAAGAACTCTACCGTGTATTACCTACCTCACCATGGTGTACTTAAACTAGAGAGCGCAACTACCAAGTTGCGGGTTGTTTTCAATGGGTCAAGTCCAACGTCATCAGGACTCTCAGTGAATGATCTCATGCACTCTGGTGCCAACCTATTACTCAATGTCTCAGACGTTCTCATATGGATTCGTGGGCATCGATGGATCTTTGCTACCGACATTACCAAGATGTACCGACAAATCAAGGTGCATCCTTCGGACTGCGATTTACAACGGATTCTCTGGATTGATGAGAATCACCGCGAAGTGCCTTATCATCTTACCACGGTCACATATGGAATGAAAGCTGCACCATTTTTGGCAGTACGGACACTCATTCAACTCGTTGAAGACGAAGGCCATCGATTCCCGCTTGCCGTGCCACCACTCATCCATGGAAGATATGTGGATGATATATTTGGCGGCGCCGACACAGTGGATCAACTCATGGAAATTGCTCACCAACTCCAGGGCCTCTGTCTTGCGGGCGGATTTCCCCTTTCCAAGTGGCATTCCAATCACTCAGAATTGCTTAACGCCTTCTCTGCTCCTGGCTCAACCAACGCATCTATCTCACTTGACGATTGCGCAACCAAACTACTCGGATTGAATTGGTCCCCTCATCAGGATGCATTCATCTTTGAAGTCAAGTCTCATTCTCACAACGAACAACTCACAAAGCGGACCATCTCTTCGGAAATAGCTCAGATATTTGATCCACTAGGCTTTGTCTCACCGATTGTAATCAGAGCCAAAATATTGTTACAAGAACTTTGGCTTCACAACATACATTGGGATGACAACTTGCCATCTCATGTTGTCTCACGGTGGCTCAGCATCAGAACCGACTTCTCAAGTCTGGCCAGACTCTGACTCTCAATACCTCGGTGGCTCAACACTACCAGCAATTCAATGGTTGAATTGCATGGCTTTTCTGATGCTTCGCAACTCGCAATGGCTGCAGTTGTATACTTAGTAGCCAACTCACCGTCCATCGACTCAAAGGCTACCATCATTTGTTCGAAAACAAGGGTAGCTCCTCTCAAGAGACTCACGATTCCAAGGCTGGAGCTCACAGCAGCGCTGCTTCTCACCAAACTCATGAAGCATGTCCAAACTACTCTTCAAATGGACATTGCTCGCACCTATCTATGGACGGATTCTCAGGTTACTCTCACATGGATCAAAACTCACTCATCCCGCTGGAAGGATTACGTTCGCAACAGAGTCTCACAAATTCAAGAACTCTCAGGGAATGCCGAATGGAGATTTGTTCCTGGCGCATTGAATCCGGCAGATTGTGCATCTCGCGGCATAACCACTGCCCAATTAGAAGATCACCCTCTGTGGTGGACAGGTCCACCATGGCTCACTCAATCTCCAGATTCATGGCCAGTTCAACCATCAGAGCCAGATGAGCGGTGTGAAGTAGAATCTCGCCCAGGGATCTCATTGTTCACCGCAGATGTCAAATCTGAATATCATTGGGACCTCATCTACAGGTATTCCTCGCTTCTTAAATTGTTAAGAATAACAGCACTTTGTTTCAAGTTCATTTCACGGCTGAGAGGACAATCGGAGTCGACGCCTGGCATACCCATCTCCGCTACAGCTCTGGAGCAATCGAGAATCTTCTGGATCAAGGCAACTCAGTCAGCATTCTTCACTCACGAATTCAAGGTTCTCAGCTCACAATCTCATCTTCCGGCATCTCACCCCTTCAGTCGTCTCACGGCCTTCATCGATCAACACGGGGTTATCCGGGTTGGGGGACGCCTCGCTAACTCTACCCTCTCCTACGACGGAAAACATCCAGCCATATTGCCCTGTAACGCAAGGCTATCTGCATTGATCATCGATGTGGTCCCACCAGAAGACATTACATGGAGGCACTCAACTAACTTTGGCTCATCTCAGACAATACTACTGGATCATCGGTGGAAGAGCTCCAGTGAAGTCTCATGTTGCGTGTTGCGTTGTGTGGTGTGTGCTCGACAAAGGGGGATCCGTGCCCATCAATTAATGGGCCAACTACCTCTAGCTCGAGTCACACCTTCACGCGCATTCACTCACACCGGCACTGACTATGCTGGCCCACTCACGCTCAAGACTTGGAAGGGAAGAGGAGCAAAAACTCACAAGGCCTGGATTTGTGTCTTCGTCTGCCTTACCACCTCAGCGGTTCATTTGGAGGCTGTCTCAGACTACTCAACGGATGGATTTCTCGCTACTTACAAGAGATTCACATCCCGAAGGGGGATTCCCCACTCATTATACTCTGATTGTGGCACCAACTTTCTCGGAGCTGAACACTCACTCCGGAAACTCTTCACACAGAGTACTCAAGAAAATAGGCTACTCTCAACCTTGTTGGCTCAAGACCGCACTCAGTGGATTTTTAATCCACCCGCCGCACCACATATGGGAGGCAAATGGGAAGCAGTGGTGAAATCTATCAAATTCCACCTTCGACGGACGATAGGTGAGACAGTGCTCACCTTTGAAGAAACGACAACCCTGCTCGTTCAAATTGAAGCGATCTTGAACTCACGGCCTCTGGAACCACTCAGCGACGATCCAGATGACTGCTCAGCACTCACCCCAGGACACTTCCTCATAGGAAGTGCTCTGACGACCACCCCAGAGCCTTCGCTCACGGACTTAGCCGTCTCACGCCTCTCCAGATGGCAGTTCATCCAGCAGCGGGTGCAGCAATTTTGGTCGCAATGGTCATCTCAGTATTTGCAGAGACAACAAGCCATCTCCAAGTGGCACCATCCTTCCAACGTCATTAAGGTTGGCTCATTAGTGCTCATCACTGATGAAAGGTTTCCACCATGCAAATGGCCATTGGCCCGAGTTCTCAGCCTGACGCTCGGAAAGGATGGACATACTAGGGTGGTAACCCTGAAAACGGCCACCACCACTCTAACTCGACCAATCACCAAACTAGCTCTATTGCCCGTCACCCACGAGAGCAGCACCTCACTGGAGGAATACTCATGAAGAGTGGACTGACCATCAACGCTGTTGCTGATGGCGGGCGGGAATGTTACGGAATCTAATACGGTTGGAGCAACTAGAGCCTGCTGTCGCCATCTCTTGTCTAGCGACTCGGCCTGCTCAAGCCCTCTAGCGGGCTCGTGCCCCTACCAAGGGGTTTTCGCGGGCTGTCTGCTCTGTGAGATCCCAGTGTGTGCAGGAAAAGTCCTGTTCGTCTCAAGTGCGAGACTCGAGTCGAGTCATGTATCATACCGTTCACTGTGTAGAAGTGTGTTTCTCAGGAGTCCCGTTGCACACGCGGTGCATTGAGCATTGGTGTTCAGGGTGACTCCCTGGCGCGATCCGCGTTCTCTGTGCCCGCGCACGGTTAAACACCCTCGTAAGACTTTCTCATCGTCCGCTCACGTTCCACTCAACTCTTAGAGAAACGGATTCCGCGAGAGATTGCAAATCGCGGCCGATTCTTGAACAGCTTCATTTTTATATAAGGTTGTACTGCACTTTGAACAGTTGTTGTCGAGATATTCGCGAATAACCGTATAGGTTAACTTATTTTCTCAATTTTCGACTATTTCCAGCAAAAATAAATTGACAACAAATGTTCCATTCGAAAGAGCGATTTTTTTTACTATTTATCCAATAGTCAAACCTGACTATCTAATTTTTTTTTTGAAACAGCTTTTTTTTTGATAGTGCGCCCGGACTATAGTCGCTAAAACACATACCAGGTCACGAGTTACCCCCCTTTGCAGACCTAAGGTGCCGAAAAAACCTTTGCAGACGGAGGGTTAATCAAAGAAGTTAATTTATTAAAGCTTTATTAGTCGAGAATTTCTGATTAAATTAGAATAGTTAAATCACATCAGACAAAAAGTTAAATGAGAATATTGATCGCAAATACGCTTAAAATAATTTTTTAGATGCACATCTTTTTCTCTGACAGAGAAAAATCGGTCAAATATTTTTTTTCGTGTTACAGATAAGAATAAAAAGAATCAATCGGTGTTCTAGTTTCGTTCTTGTCTACTTACATCCATTATCGTTAAAAGGAAACTCAAAATAGAGTATCGAAATCAAATAAAGATCAACATAGAATGAATGCTAAATATATTTTCCAAAGATCCAATATGTTTCACCGAATATATTCTGATAAAATCATTGAATTTTAGGATTGGATTAACTTCTGACAGTAATGTTTGGATTGGTGCATGGTGGATCGGTTTTTTGGCAGCGGCTGTCATATGTTTCGTCATCGCGATACCGGTTTTAGCATTCCCGGCAGTTTTACCTGGTACGGTTATTCTGTCCTACATTTTTATATAAAATATGAAATAAAACTTGGAGATATCAGGTGAATATTCAGTAAACATATAACTCCTAAAATCTGTAAAAAGATGGACGGTTTGAATAGGATCGGAGGAACTGGCCAAGGACAGAGTGTCAGAAGCGCACGAGAAATCAGCTCGATCTTCTACCGCAGCAACGGGGGAAGCGTTTTCCAAGATACGAGAACTGCCACGTGCTTTGACCGAATTGCTTGGAAATCCAGCATTTTTTATGCTGAACTTGGCAGGTGCCAGTGAAGGATTGCTGATCGCCGGATTTGCTGCTTTTCTACCGAAACTGATTGAAAATCAATTCAGCGTCAATGCCAGTTCAGCCGCGTTGTTGATGGGTGAATAATATCACAATTAATAGTCTATTATAGTATAGGTAGCATGGATTTTATATAAGCGCGGATCGTTGTGTAGAATCCTTCTCACAAAGCTTTAAAAATGATTCCAAAAGAAAATAACGCATTAAAATACGGTAAGGAAGTTTTTAATAGATATCAATTGATGATATGTTAATTAATCAATATAACACATCGCTATGGTTTATGTTACATAATAACGTTTTCAGGATTGGTGACTGTATCAGCAGGAGGTGGCGGTACTTTTCTCGGTGGCTATTTGATAAAACGTTTCAACTTGTCCTGTTCTGGCATTTTGAAATTTTGTTTACTGGCTACAACCGCCTGCATAGCTTTCACACTGTGTTTTGCTCTAAACTGCCCAAACTTAGATTTCGCCGGATTGACTGTGCCCTATCAATCAAACATCTCGAAGTTTGTAGTTGATAGATTTATCCCGATGGATTAGCATATTATAAGCATGTTATAAAGTAACTTGTTTGATGTTTATTTATTACACAAAAATATGATATCGTTACAGAAAGATCGCATTATCTCTCGAAAACACCTGCAACAATGGCTGTGGATGCTCCAAATCGCAATTTGACCCTATATGCGGTGTAGATGGAGTCACGTACTACTCACCCTGTCATGCTGGATGTTATCGGGAAACGCCGATCAACAATGTCAAAGTATAACTATATATTCCTCAATGTGCTTCTGAATAGCGTTTTTAACCCGCAGCAAATAAATACTGTTTTTTTTTCCAGATATACACGGATTGTAGCTGTATACATGCACCGATGATGAATTTGACGAGCGACGTTACCGGCAACACTGTCCAGTATGAAGCTATTAATACTACCTGCGGAAGTTCATGCTCATACCTGTGGCTGTTTATCGTTTTGGCATTTTGTAATATGTTCATGACCTTCCTTTGCACAATGCCAGCGCTTTCGTCAACATTGAGGGTCGTGCGCGACGATTAGCGATCGTTCGCTTTAGGCATACAATGGATCAAAGTTCGAATTTTAGGAACGATACCGGCACCTATGGTATTCGGCGCTCTTATAGATGACACTTGCATCTTGTGGAACGAAACATGCGATGGCAGAGGAGCTTGCCTCGTATATGACAATTATTACATGAGCAGGTTGGCAAATTACACGAACGGTGATTTTTAGGCTACTCGTATTAGACTACAAGTTACAAGCTTGGTTACGATTGGAGCCTGCGATTGACTGCGTTCTAATCATATTTACAATTGGTGATTGGCTGTAATCATATTTGCAATTGACTTGTGAGACCAATTGCAACCAAGCCCACAATCTATAGTGTAATACGGGCTTTAACATGTTAGTCGCCATACGACGCGCCGGCCGTCGTACTATTATTTGCATTTATGAGCCATACGACGGCCCGTCGTATGGCAAATGTATAAATATAACAAATATTTTAACCAAATAAGTTGTTTGACACTATTTATGTAAATTTATTAACTTTATTTTGTAAAAATAGAGTTATGGCCTGTGACACATAAACAATTTTTAATTAAGGGGGCAACGTGTTAAATAAATTGCGAGTTAATTTCAAGTCTATCAAATTTTGTTACACACAAATTTTTCACAGATACATGCTCGCACTGGCATTCATCGGGAAAGCAGCTTCGCTGCTTTTCTTCTTTTTAGCATGGTGGACGTACGTTCCACCAAGCATCAGAAGCATCGATCAGAATTCTCGGCAGCAAACGACAGCTACTTTAATGCTAAGTGACACGTCACAAGAAGTTGAAATAGTACCAACTACGGTACCATAATCTTGAAGAAATTTTTTTTTTTTTTTTGGAAAGTTATTCTTTTAGAATTACTATTTTATAGAAGTAGTAGAAATGACCGTGATTTGTACACGGATAGACAAATGTTTTTTTGTGATAAAACCTTAAAAACCGAAATGATTCAAGTTATAACAAAAATCGCAAATACATTAATAAACAGATATTAAGCTAAGATAAATACATATGTCAACAAACGTTATCATGAAAATCTTTTTCACATGCTAGAAAGTTAAGTTTTTGATAGCCCTGTAGTCGAACGTGGAAGCTATAGGTTGAAGTCAATCAAAGCTACAAGTTCGAAAGTCAATCAAGACATGTTAATTACACACATCCAGATGTATCAAAGAGCCATCCAGTTTCTAGATTCTTTCGATCTTTTATATAATAGACAAGGTCCAGGTGCGATAAATTATAAGCATAAAAATACCCAGTTTATATGCAGCTCCAATTTTTGAGCTTTAACGTAAATTTTTATAACCCTTATACATTCGCTGACTGTCAATTAAAGATTAATCAATTGTATTTCTTATAATGATAAATATCGATAGTATTTTATACCCAGAAATGCGACTTACATAAATTTCGAAGATGTATCAATTTTTATAGTTGTATCAACCTTAGTGGTATATACTATACGTTAGCGATTTGATATTACACTTTCTGCGCCGTTTTTCACTGTAAATATTTTTATTAACGGAAAATGCCCAGTATGCCTACAGCACGTATTTATACATGTCATCAATAAAAAAACTAATAAAATATGTTACACTTTCATTTTTGTCTCTTTCAATGAAATTTCTCACATCTTCTTTCTATCACAGTAAACACAGTAAACACAGTAAAGTTTGCCAAATGTACACAAACCATTCCCAAAGAGACCAGAAAGTTAAAATAATGTCAATTTTTGATATCATATTGGTCAAAACATGACATAAATTTGGTCAATATGACAGATTTTCATTGGATTGATGCGTTCCGTTAGTTTCATGCAGAGAATACATGTATACATATATATATATATATATATATATATATATATATATATATATACATACATACATACATACATACATATATACATACATACATACATATATATATACAGGGTGTCTGAAACATTTTGGAAAAGCCGAAGTGTGCAGGTAGAACAGGTAAAATCAAGTAGAAAAGTCCTTTACCACTTTGTTATTTTCGCAATAATTAACGAAAATTAATTTAATAAGATAGGCCAATCCGCGCGAGTAAAAGCGCGCGACGAGAAGAGACCTCCTCATTGCAAGATGATAGAAGCCGGTTGGCGAAGCGATGGGAGGCGCGATCTACAAAGGACGAACGCGGATCTTCGCGTCAAAACCTATCCGGATAAAGATCCGCGTTCGCTGCAGCGATTGTCCTTTGTAGATCGCTTCGCCGTATGACTGATTTGTCATATGACGCTGGTTACTCCGCCTCTCGAAATCAGTTGTTACTCGTTGCTAAGGAGTAATCCATTTTTCTTTTACATCGACACCCATCTTTCATCTGACATCTCTATAAAGTTCCGCCTACCGGTTTCCCGTGCACTCATTGGCTCGTACGTTATAATTAATTACGAAATAAATATTGCAAAAATTACAAAATAATACGTGACATTCCTTCTATTTTGACCTATTCTATCTGCACTCTTCGGCTTTTCCAAAATGTTTCAGACACCCTGTATATATATACATATATATACATGCAATAATATACATATAACTGCATGAAGTCAGCCTCCATTTTGTGATTAAATATTTTATAAATTATTCCATGTTTATTCTGTATTGTTCTAAAGTTAGTCAAAAAAATAAAAAGTATGATAGAAGAAACAAGAAAACCATTAATTTTATTTAGTGACTTTTATTTTTCGAAAAATCTAAAGTTGGTTAATATTCTAGGTAGATTTAGTTGTTTTAAATATGTTATTTTTTGCTGTCTTTTTTTCTTCTTTTCTTCGAAATTCTTCTTTTGGGAAATTGGTACTTTGAAACAATGTTAGTTAGAACAACTAAAACAATTCAAAACATAAAAAAATTTGGATTTCTTGACAAATTTTAATACTTTAAAATATATAATATTTAGGGAAACTAGAACTATTCAGAATATTTAAAAAATTGGGATTTTTTGAAAAATAGAGAGTCACTAAATTAAAGTTCTTTTACTTTTTCCATCATGTTTTTATTTTTTAACTTGTAACTTTGAATAACAATAAAATAACACAACGTCCATAAAACAACAAGAAAAATATTTAAAATTGAAAGATGAGGGTTTACTTCAGATCGCATAAGTTGTAACGAAGCGTTACTGCGAGAAGTCACCCCCGACATAAACAATTATTTCCGCGCCGCACCAACCCGCTTATCACCGACCTGCGGGTATATATACCGCAGGATTTTCGGTGATAAGCATCTTCCTTCCGACCAGCGAGCTGAGCAGGTCTATCCACCGGGACTTAGTCACCGGATCCCGATCGCTTGTGAGCTGAACGAGCAATTCCTCCAAGACGCGCGTTGAGCGTTTCATAGACTCGCGAGTTGAGCGACAGTACCGATCCGCATTCAAAACCGGCTACGAGCTGAGTAGCGATATCCAAGCCCACGTGTTGAGTGGCATGCCGCGTGCTGAGCGGTAACCCGCCTCGCGATGAGAGGCCTCCGCCTTTTCCGAGCCATCCATTAATCCGCCGTACGAATTAATCCGCCGTACGAATTAATTCGCCGTACGAGATAACCCGTAACCGCGCCGTCGAGATACCGCGAAGCCTGCCGAATCCGTCCGATCTCCGCAAGCAGGCCCGCGCCGCCGGAACACCGCGAAGCCCGCCGAACACGCCCGATCTCCGCCGCGAGACCGAACTCCGAGAGCGCACCGACGATCTCCGGCGAACCGAGCCGAACCCGTTAAGCGGCGTTCACGCGCACCCGCGCCAATAGCGAAACATTAAGCCGGCAATACCGGAATTGTATATAATAGGAATAAGTTAGCATGTAAGTTAGTGTATAAGTAATAGCATTTAATAAAGCCTAGTTGTAAGACATTAAACGCACGCCTAATTCACTCAGCCTTCGACTCCACCGCCCGAACTTTGGATAACCGCGGCTATCCGCAGCTCACAGAAATCCACTGTTACAAATGGCGCCCGAACAGGGACTCGAAGACTGAGTAGGCGAACCCGCGCCGCGAAAATGCGACCGCCGACCACCACCGGGTGGGTACACCGTTTACAAAGGGACGAGCTCGTTGAAGAGCTCGCGAACAGGGGTCTTCCGACCGAAGGGGGGCGAGACGAATTGCGCACGCGTCTGTTACAGTACATCCACGAGGAGCCAGGCGCGAAATCCAAGAGCGAGACCGGAGGAGACACGGACGAGGAAGACGAAGGCGAAAATTCCACAAACCGGAGTACCCGCCGAGCCGGTAGTACGCTCGCGGAGACCACCGCTCTATTAGACACCGTTCGCAAATGGGGCTGCCAGTTTGACGGCAAGGATGGCATCGCCTTTCTTGAGCGGCTCGAAGATCTGAGGGATAGCTACGGCCTAACGCGGGAACAGCTCCGCAAATGTTTACCGCTCCTCTTCAAAGACCAGGCTCTCTTATGGTATCGCAACAACCGCGGGGACTGGAGCTCGTGGAAAGATTTTGAAGCAAGCTTCCGACAGAATTACGTACCCGCTCGAAGCCGATTCGAAGCAGAAGAGGCCATTGCGCGACGCGTTCAAGGGCCAAAAGAGACCGCCCGAGAATATGCCACGGCAATACAAACGCTGATGCGCCGTCACGGTCAGATGAGCGCGGAGGACCGGCTCGAACGGACATATTTCAATTTGCGGCCGGAATACCGTTTCTACATCAGACGAAACGATTTTCGAAGCCTGACGGAGATGTTAAACGCGGCCGACGAATATGAGAATAACCGCCGATACGAAAAGGCATACCAGCCACCCAAAGAGAAGACCACCACCGCCACCGCCGCCGCCGCCGTGACACCCGGATACCGCCCACAGGAGTGCTGTTGGAACTGTGGCCAGAGGGGCCACACCCGCCGGTTCTGCCGCCGCCCGGCAAAACTCTTCTGCTCCCAGTGCGGGAAGGAAGGCGTTTTGACCCGCAATTGTCACGGGGCGGGAAACGCAACGAGGGCCGAGGATACCAGGGGAGCTCCCCGGCCGACAACCGATGCCGAAAAAGATGCCGCCGTCTGATACCGTCTCTACCAAGCATCGACCCCGACAACACCGCCGACCCCCGACCCAGGGGGGTGATCGAGATACTCGGAGAACAGCACGCGGCACTATTGGATTGCGGAGCGGTCCTCTCGTACATCTCCGGGGAACTCGCCGACCGCATCCGCCCATACGTCCGCCACCGCCGCATCAACACCGCGGTCCTCCTGGCTAATGGCCGGAAGGCCACCGTCACCGAAGAAATCACCGCTACAATAAAAATAGGGCAATACCGAGGGCAGCAGGTCTTCCACGTGCTGGCAGGGCTAAGCCCAGACGTCATAGCAGGGGTCAAGCTTCTGAACAAGGCTGGGTTCCGATGGTCACTACCAGGGATTTCCACCCTCCACCCCGACCACACCGAACCGACCACGACCGGACTGGCAGACTGCTCCGAACGGCAGAAGAAGGAACTCCAGCGACTGCTGGACGAGATGCTGCCGCAGTTCAAAACATGCCGAGGCACCACCACGCTAGCGGAACACCGCATCCGCCTAAAGTCAGACCAGGCACCGATCCGGCAGAGGTACCGCACATTCAACCCCGCGCTGCAGAAGGTGGTGGATACCGAGATAGATAGCATGCTCAAGGAGCGATGCATCGAGCCGACAAGCAGCCCTTGGAACTCAGGGGTTGTCCTAGCGAAAAAGAAGGACGGACGATACAGGTTTTGTATCGATTTCAGAAAAGTCAATGACGCCACCGTCCGGGATGCCTATCCGCTGCCGCCTGTCCAGCACATCCTGGATCAACTGAGGGAGGCCAAATTCCTCTCAACAATAGACTTAAAAAACGGATATTGGCAGGTGCCACTTCACCCGGACAGCCGCCCGCTGACCGCATTCGCAATCCCCGGACGTGGCCAGTTTCAGTTTCGGGTCATGCCGTTCGGCCTGCACGCCGCTCCCGCCACATTCCAGCGGTTGCTGGACCAAGTAATCGGTCCAGACATGGAGCCTCGAGCCTTTGCATACCTGGATGACATCGTCATACTGGGCCGTACGTTCGAAGAACATCTACGAAACCTGAGGGAGGTACTGCAACGGCTGCTGCAAGCGAACCTGCGGATTAACACGGACAAATGCCAGTTCGGACGAACAAGTCTAAAATACCTGGGCCACGTCGTCGACCAGCAGGGATTAAGAACCGACCCGGAAAAAGTCCGAGCAATACTAGAGATACCGCCGCCAACGACGCTACCCGCACTACGCCGATTTTTGGGAATGGTCTCGTGGTACCGCAGGTTCATCCCGAACGTGGCCACAACAACGGCCCCCCTGAACGACCTCCTGCATAAAAAGAAACGGTGGGAATGGGGCCCGCAGCAAGAAGCCGCCTTCCGCAAAACCCGCGACCACCTTGCCACCGCACCAGTGTTGCAGTGCCCGAACTTCAACGTGCCTTTCGTACTGCAGACCGACGCCAGCGACGTAGGACTAGGAGCCGTGCTCACGCAGGACATCAGCGGCCAGGAGCGAGTCGTAGCGTACGCCAGCCGTACGTTACGAGCGGCGGAACGGCACTACTCCGCCACCGAGAAGGAATGCCTCGCGGTCGTGTGGGGCATCGAGAAAATGAGACCGTACCTGGAGGGTTACCACTTTAAGGTCATCACCGACCACTTCTCGCTACGATGGCTTCGCGGACTGGAGAACCCGACCGGACGATTGGCGCGGTGGGCCGTAGCCCTGCAGCAGCACGAGTTCGACGTGGAATACCGGAAGGGGGCCCTTAACTACGTACCAGATGCGCTGTCACGCCAGCCTCTAGAGGAGGGGGAGGAGGTAGCCGAGGCTACAAACTGGGACCTCGCAGCCATTGAACCAGAAGAAAAGTGTGCGTGGTACAACCGGACGACGGAGGCGGTTCAACGGGAACCAGACAAACACCCCGATTACCGTGTCGAGAATGGGCAACTGTACCGCCACGTTCAAGGACGGTCACCGGAGGACGAAGACGACCCGACCATGTGGAAGTTCTGCGTACCGAAACCGCTACGAGACCGCACGTTAAGGGAATGCCACGATGCCGATACCGCCGGACATCTGGGAATCGCCAAGACCACCAAGAGGCTGGCCCTGAGATACTACTGGCCGGGAATGTTCCGACAGGCCTCCGAATACGTACGCCACTGCCAGAACTGTCAACGGTACAAACCGCAACAACGAACCACCGCAGGATTGATGCACCACTCAGAAGTAGACGCGCCCAACCTCGTGATCGCCGTCGATCTGATCGGCCCGCTACCCAGATCCACCGCCGGCCATACATGGATCCTGATGTGCCAAGACACCTTTTCAAAATGGATCACCGCACGACCGCTGAGACAAGCCACCGCCGCAGCCGTCACACGGAGCGTGGAAGAAGATGTGATCCTCCGGCACGGTTGTCCACACCGCGTCATCACCGACAACGGCCGGCAGTTCCAAAGCCGTGAATTCCGCGGGATGCTTGCCCGCGCCGGAATCAACCACCGCCTTACACCGCCGTACTCGCCACAATGCAATCCGGTCGAGCGAGCTAACCGTACGGTCAAGACAATGATCGCCCAGTACGTCGGAGCAAACCACCGGCACTGGGATCAGAAGCTGCCCCAACTCATCTTTGCGGCCAACACCGCGGTCCACGATAGCACCGGTTTCACCCCGGCCATGCTAACGTACGGCCACGAGCTCACCGCTCCCGGCACACTGCGCGCGCAGCATGAAATCGGCCTACCCGACGACGCGGAAACACCATCCCGCCCGACGGCGCGCGTACAGGAAATAAAAAGGCTACGAACTAAGTTTGAGGAGGCCTTGAAACAACAGCGCGAAGCAACAGCACGGCAGGAGAAATACTACAACCTCCGCCGCAGAGAATGGAAACCCGCCGTCGGCAGTCACGTGCTCAAGCGGGAGCACCCGCTTTCCCACGCCGACACCGGATTCGCCGGGAAACTCGCGCCACGATACGCCGGGCCATACATCGTACAGGAGTACATCTCCCCGGTCGTCGTACGAATCCGTGACGTCACCGATAAGCAGCGAATCGAGACCGCACACCTGAAGGATTTGAAGGACTGCCCGAAACCGACAACATAACAACCGGGTATAAAGAGACGACACGAGCGATGGCGAGACAGATAGCGTCAGAATGGCAAAGACAAAGGAAGGTAGACCGCTGGCACCACCGCAGAAACCGAGGCGAGTTCCTCCCCCGGAAGCTACACCGCGCACCAGGCCCACGGTGAGTCTGGAGGACCGAGGGCTCCCGCCAGCAAGGATTCGCGGCCGTTCCGCCGTCTCTCGGCAAGAGCGTCTGTACACACAGACGGCGCAGGTTGCCGCCGCACTCACCACGGAGCTCGAGGAGTTGTTCGGGTCCCTGTCGGACCTGGACGAGCCCGAACCATCCGAGGGACACCCTGCGGCCCCCGCCGACCAACCGCCACCAGAGCCGCCCACCGGCCGAACTCCAGCCGAGCCGTCGCCCGTCATCGACCAACCCTCGCCGGCACCCGCCACCACGGACGCACCGATCACCGGGTATAGTACCCTACCGGAGGCGGCCATCCGGGACATCCCCTGGAGCCGGATCCGCACCGGAGGGCGATACCGCCATCGCACAGCCCAGGGGACGTACATTATCCGTAGGAAGCCCGACGGGCAGTATACTGTAAGGCCACCGAAATAAACTTTCTTTCCATATAAGCGAGAGTTTGAATCTGCGAGAGGGGGGGTGTAACGAAGCGTTACTGCGAGAAGTCACCCCCGACATAAACAATTATTTCCGCGCCGCACCAACCCGCTTATCACCGACCTGCGGGTATATATACCGCAGGATTTTCGGTGATAAGCATCTTCCTTCCGACCAGCGAGCTGAGCAGGTCTATCCACCGGGACTTAGTCACCGGATCCCGATCGCTTGTGAGCTGAACGAGCAATTCCTCCAAGACGCGCGTTGAGCGTTTCATAGACTCGCGAGTTGAGCGACAGTACCGATCCGCATTCAAAACCGGCTACGAGCTGAGTAGCGATATCCAAGCCCACGTGTTGAGTGGCATGCCGCGTGCTGAGCGGTAACCCGCCTCGCGATGAGAGGCCTCCGCCTTTTCCGAGCCATCCATTAATCCGCCGTACGAATTAATCCGCCGTACGAATTAATTCGCCGTACGAGATAACCCGTAACCGCGCCGTCGAGATACCGCGAAGCCTGCCGAATCCGTCCGATCTCCGCAAGCAGGCCCGCGCCGCCGGAACACCGCGAAGCCCGCCGAACACGCCCGATCTCCGCCGCGAGACCGAACTCCGAGAGCGCACCGACGATCTCCGGCGAACCGAGCCGAACCCGTTAAGCGGCGTTCACGCGCACCCGCGCCAATAGCGAAACATTAAGCCGGCAATACCGGAATTGTATATAATAGGAATAAGTTAGCATGTAAGTTAGTGTATAAGTAATAGCATTTAATAAAGCCTAGTTGTAAGACATTAAACGCACGCCTAATTCACTCAGCCTTCGACTCCACCGCCCGAACTTTGGATAACCGCGGCTATCCGCAGCTCACAGAAATCCACTGTTACAAAGTTAACACTTATGGCGGCATGAAATGCAGGACCCGTTTTGTTTTTTTTTACCATTTCCACTTCATACACTGATCATACGCCATACGCTTCTAACGGAACAGGTCTCGTGTAATTTATATAAATAAATGGTAATTTGAGGTAAACTGAATGCGAATTTAGTGATTGCTATTACATCTTTTTTCGTAATGAACAAAAAGAAGATTCATATCTTTCTTTAAGTAACCAATGATACTGATAAAATATGATATTATGTATGACATAACCAGCCGTATATTCGACTATCTAACAGTGTTTTGTTTAGGCCAGAGGATGGTCTTACTGGCTCATGCGAATAAGTTGTAGACGGGCAAAAATTATGTAGACAAAAGTATCAAATCGCATGAGCCAGTAAGTAGGATCATACACCAATCTAGCACATGACCATCCAATGGATTCGGTTGCTCAGTGAGTTCAAAGACAATTAAAGAATGATGACATTACCGACTGTTTTGATTATTATAACAATAATAAAAAGTTATACCGATCGATTATTTTATTTCGTATGCCAGCTTTTTATCCTATAAAACAGATTACCGTCTATTGACTTACCAGCGTGATAGACGACTATTGCGTACATCGATTACACCAGTGCTGGGATTTACTTGCAACTTTCAGTCGGATTTCTTGACTCACGCCTACTGTTCCCCCTCCTATCGCTCGCGCGGTAGCAACGCGTCGCTGGACGCTCGTAACTAAGAAGCGCAACGCTTGTCTCAGGGACGTATCACAGTATACGTATTACAGTACGTATCACAAATGTACAATGCTCATCTAATAGCACCGCAAAGTTTTTATTAAAATTTTCTCTTTAATATTTTATATTAATAATTAAAATAATATTATATTAATAATTAAAATAATTTGTATTAATAATTAAAATAATGTTTATTTTATTATTAATTACGTATATGTTTTGTTTACAAACAATTAAAAATTTTTGTATTTTATTCAAAACTCTTAACGCGCAGTTGCAATCATATCGATTTATGTAAAGTCATGTTATTTATTTTCGCAGTATATATTTAAAATTTAAATTTCAATTTAAAATTTAAATTTCAATTTAAAATTTAAATATATACTGCGAAAATAAATAACATGACTTTACATAAATCGATATGATTGCAACTGCGCGTTAAGAGTTTTGAATAAAATACAAAAATTTTTAATTGTTTGTAAACAAAACATATACGTAATTAATAATAAAATAAACATTATTTTAATTATTAATACAAATTATTTTAATTATTAATATAATATTATTTTAATTATTAATATAAAATATTAAAGAGAAAATTTTAATAAAAACTTTGCGGTGCTATTAGCATTGTAGCGATAGGAGGGGGAACAGTAGGCGTGAGTCAAGAAATCCGACTGAAAGTTGCAAGTAAATCCCAGCACTGGATTACACGAACCCGATGTTTTTTTCCAATTTGTTTTTTAGTCTTTTATCTTTTCACCATTTGTTTCTCTTGAAAAAAAGCGTTTATTAGAAAATACTAATAATACCGAAGTTGGATTTAATAAACTATTTTCTGCAGTTGAAAAAACTGCATTGATTATGTTACTGCTCTTAAATGCTAAGAGTGTAAATTTACTGGTTTTACAATTTACTTTGGGGAAAAGTTGAATGATCTTGTGGAGAGAGAACTTCCAACACGATTTCCTTTTTATTAGTTGAGTTATCATGGCGGATAACATGCATTTGAAATGAAAGCTAAAAGAATCAAAATATTTTCGGACTCTATAAGTATTCTTACCTCAATTATGTTCAACAAAAACAATATAATGGCAAGTCATTTTTGCTATTAAAAACATCGTTTTTTAATTCAAGAATGAAATTTTATTTGACCTATAAAGGTATTCATTAGTGAAGAAAGATGAAAAGACGAAAGAAGCAAACATCTCGGAGTAAACTCAATGCATGCATAATATTGTATGTATCTTTTTATCATATTCATTCTTTAGATGAACAATAACATGTAACTTTTAATTGTGTTTAAGTTAACAGACATTTAGAAGTGTCAGATCAAAAGCACAGAATCAACATTTGAAACAAAAGGTTGTTATATTGTTTGTCTTAAGAACATTAAATAAAATATTTAAATAAAAAGTATATTATATTGTATTAGGAAAATTTGTTATTTTTTTACTGTAACATTTGTTTAATACAGTAAATCATATATTTGTGTACATAGAGTTGTCCTCGAAGTCGAAATTATCAGTAAATACATTTCATCTAATGAAATCTATTAAACATTTTGTAACGTGACAAAATGTTATTTATTGCAATGATTTGGTTTACTATAACTTACATTTATATAGAAGTGTTATTTTTCTTAAAATAACTACAATAAATATTTTATTTAAAAGAGATAGCAAGTTACAAATAATATGTTATAAATATGTAAATAATGTCAAAGTAATACAATTTATTAACCAACATTTATTTACTCTAGTAATACCGGTTATTCAGATTAATAAAAAATTGTTTAAACAAAATTTATAATTTATTGAATTAAACATTTCAACAAAACCATATTGTTGTTTTAAAATTAAAATAAATTAAATTTATCTATATTTAAGAATTTAGGAATTTTTAGTTGCAACCTAAATATAGTCATAAAAAAATTGTTTTTAAATATAATAGTACGAAAAATACAACGTGTCATTGGTGTGAGAATATGAGTTGCTCCATGTAATTATCTTTTCATGCAACAGAAAAGGAAGCAATCATTTTATCGGACACGCTTATTAAATGTTAATGAAATGTCAAAGAAATGTAAAAGCGAATTATAATTGTAACGTTACTTGTGGTAATTGCGAAGACGATCAATGTTTGTATACATCTATTACTTTCTAGGATTTCGTTATCTTGATATTTTTTGGTTTGGTTATTATAAACGATACAATTTGCTTCGACATATTAGGTAAATAATTTCGTAAGGGTACATTTCAGAGCCACTGAAATATAAAGAGAAATAACTAGACCAATCAAATAGCAATACATTACTTTACAAAATTCGATGTTATGATGTAAAAATGTGAAATACTTATTTTTTAATAAGGCTTAATTTCTCAGGAAAATGGACAAATGAAATATGGCAGGCAACGACTGTTCAATTGGTTATTGTCTCTCTTATTACTTCTATCTGATTATACAATAGATTTGTGGTCGCAAGGGAAAGTCTACCAAACTTATACACTAGCATTTTTATTGTTTGTATTTATTTGTATTGATTTGATTTACTATGGAAAAATTAAAGGTATATCATACGTTATAAAAAAAAAGAAGAATGGAAAACAATACTATAGTCTCAATTTTACTTTTAATTGTCATTATATATATTTTTATCGCAGTTGCCACTGACAAAATCATCAAGTATATTAAAAGATGTATATGCAATTTTGAAATTAATATCAATTTTTATATTTCTATGTACCGCTATTTTTGCTTTTTTGAGACTCTCGCAGTTAATTTTTTATTTTGATAAATTTTTAAATGTAATAAACCTAAAAATTTATATCAGATTAATAATATTCTAGTGGTTTGTTTTATTAAGTATATAGAAGATCTTGCTACTGAATATATGAGTAAAGTTAAACTAATAGAGGGTCTAACGGTATTCGTAGGTTTTCTAGCAAAGTAATATAATTCTTCTTTATATCTGGTAATGTCGTTAATATATTAAAATAATTATATTATTTTAATACAAATATATCAAAATAATACATTTTAATTTCTATTTTAAATTTATGATATGAACATTTGATACAAATTATACATTATAGTATGAAATATACACACAAATTATATAATAAATATTAATTATATTATACACACAATAAATATTAATAAACAAATTTCAATTGTTTATCAACCGGTCTGGCAATCTGCGTGCCACCAACTAGATTTGTCGTGCATTGAAATGCAGAAAAATCGCCAACTTTAAAATTAATATATTTAAAGTTGACGATTTTTCTACATTTCAATGCGCGACAAATCTAATCGGCGATACGCAGATTGCCAGACAGATTAATAAACAATTGAAATTTGTTTATTATAATCTTCACTGGCAAAGGAGAATTTGAATAAATATTAATTTTTACTCATTTAGCTACATAGTAAGGGAAGTAGCCCAGGCAAAGCGAATACCTCTCACTGCTTCAAAATGGCGCGTCCGAACAAGTCAGTTGCTTGCCACGAGGTCCGTCCCCCTCCCCTCAGTCGTAAACAAACAGAGCTAGCGCAAGGTCACGCGTCGTTTGCGAAAAAAGTTAAAAATAAAAAAAAGAATTGAAACTTTGATTCGCCTTATTTTTACGGTCGCGCCAAGATCTTTTTGGCCAATCAAGGATCTGCGCTATCGCAGTACACAATTAAACATAAGTTGCGCGTCGACACTGTCGCTCTTTAAACGCAACCACAATCACCAACTTAAAATCAATTTTGATTTCAGATGTTGGTGTTAATCATACCCCCCATCCCCTACATAAAAAAAGAGATAATTTGTTACGATATTTCAAGGTACGTATTTTTATTATTATGCAGGTACATGTAGTGTTACTGTTTCGGCATTATTATTACCGTAAACTGTAAAGTGCATGTTTTCTTGTTGAAATACTGCGAGATTTATTGAGTTATTGTATTTGGATTCGATTTTAGATTAGGTTCCGTTCAACAAGTACCTGTCGGACAAAGCGAACACGGGCAAAGTGAATATGGTGTCCACTTTGCCCAGTAGCATCCGATTTAGCACCCGGTAGAGATTTTTATTTAATGATTTTTGTTTATATTGTTATATTACTGATGACGACGTGATTCTAGCAGTTAATGAAGCAGAGATCAGTGCATCAGATTTAATGATTACTTCCATTCTACCTTCAAATGTAAATGAAACAATACTTCAGCCTATTACTACTTCACCAGCAGCTTATTTAAATCCAAGAGAAATAAGACCGCTCCCAAATCCTCATGTTCCCATGGGAACTCGCAAAAGAAATATTCAAAAGTCTGAGGTGCTTACTAGCACACCTGTTAAGGAAGAACAGAAAGCTAAATTTGTTAAAGCTAACACCAAAGCACTAAAAAATATTGATAAAGATTTAAACACAAAGACTACACTAAAGAAAAAGACTAACACGACCAAAAATGTTAAAGCGACCAAAAATACTAAACTTAAGAAATCTAAAGCTAAAGAAAATGACGAAAACTACACGTGCTATTTTTGCGGGGAAGATTATATTGAAATTAATGGGCAGCCAGTTGATGATTGGATCCAGTACAATTCCTGCAAGCAATGGAGTCACGAGAAATGCACGGTATACGAAGGAGAAGGCACATTTCTTTGTGATAACTGCACTGATAACTGATTACTTACTTTCTTCATTAACTTGATTCTTTTTGTTTTTTTTTTTTACTTATATTTTTTGGTAATTGTTCCTTATCTGACCGTGTGTTCACTTTGCCCTATGGCCCTATCCACTTTACCCGGTGGGTTGGGCAAAGCGGATAGCGGTAACAGTTGCAATATAATTAATAATTTTAAGTAAAGTATTGATGTTACGAAATTTTTGTTGATTATATTAAAAACTTTAATAAATACTGATTCATACTCAGTCATTATTTTATTTCTATGTCTATTGGTTTACATCCCATAGTCTATCTAAGGTTAAGGTGTCCGCTTTGCCCGGACTTCCCCTAAACATCATTTAATATTTTGTCAAATATATGTATACAGGGTGTTCCAGAACTGGCGGAAAAGTTTTTAATAACAGATTTTTTATAAGATTCTAAGTCGAAAAGTCCTGTACCAAAAAGTGATCCGATGAATAGAATTTGAATGGTGAGGCATTAAAGTTGACGTATGGAAGTGCATGAAATTTGCGCGGTCAGGATCGGCGCAACCGAGTTCGGCATATGTTCCACTCATGACTCGTATACCGCGACGATTTGTGTTTCTCATTATTCTACATTATTCCGCTATTCGTAAAATGAATTTTCTAATCATCTTATTAATAATGATAGTTATCTTTATTAATTAATAATTATGTATTTTGATTACGAACTTATTGCAGTTTTTACACATGAGATATGCGGGATATTCATTACATTAACTTAACAAGAGACAAATTTAAAATTTAATTAATCAATAAATAATTGGTCATAATTTTAATTTTTTTTAAATGCCCACCATTCACTGCAATGCATAGACGTGCACGTTTTATTACATTTTGATACGCTCTTTCGATCATATCTTCTATGATATAGCCTAAAGATCAGAGATCGGCAAAAAATTAATAATAAATATTATTTAATTATTTAATTAATTATTTATCAGAAAATAATAGTTTTCGATTATTCGATTTACTAATAATCGAGACAAAAAATTATTTAATTACTTTATTAATCATTAATCCAAACTGAGAAATCTTTTGTTACTTGATTAATAATGAGAAACACAAATCGTCGCGGTATACGAGTCATGAGTGGAACATATGCCGAACTCGGTTGCGCCGATCCTGACCGCGCAAATTTCATGCACTTCCATACGTCAACTTTAATGCCTCACCATTCAAATTCTATTCATCGGATCACTTTTTGGTACAGGACTTTTCGACTTAGAATCTTATAAAAAATCTGTTATTAAAAACTTTTCCGCCAGTTCTGGAACACCCTGTATAATATATATATTTAATATTTCACGAATATATATTGCTTGACCATATTTTATGCTTTAAATAATGTGATGCAAGTTAAATATTTAGGAAAATTGTTTCGGTAAATTTTTGATAATCTGCACCATTATGTAATACCATTATGTAATATTTTTATCGGAAATAGCAAAGCTACACAGTTGTTAAAGAGATTACAATATCATTAGGGTTTTATAATTGCAGATTCTTTTAACAATGCAGAATTTATATTTTTGTTATAGATATAATTTGATATTAATGATTTAATAACTTGATACAACTATTTGGTAACTTTTATTTGATAATTTTATAGATTACCGTGCGAAAGTTAAATCGATTGTGAACGAGATTTATTACTTACACTAGAGACTACTACTATTTTGTCTTTATATGTAATAAGCTTTGTTTATAATGACTTACAATGTATTAAAGATTTGATTGATTTAAATGTGCATTTTTATGGAGCTATCGACAGACAATGTACTAATATGTGACAAGCACGATGTGTCTAACGCCAAGTGCACACACTAGCGACGCACAAGTGAGATCAGGCAAGATCAAATTGTATCTTTACCTGAGTGGCTCTCTTAATGCACTTTAAATAACAGGGTTTCCGTCAATAAATGTAGTACGAGTCATTATCTAGAAATAAATATTTGCACTTAGAATTGCATAGTCTTCAAAATATGTTTGGATAGCCAGGCAGTGATTAGAGCGTTTGAAGCGTCGATCTTTATTTCACAACTATAAGTGACTGCAAATGTGCTCTCGAAGATCTAGCAGAGGACAACAAAGTTACCTTTGTACCTTGATATGGATACCCAAACGTTATGAGTCAAAAGTAACGAGATTGCCAATCAATTGTTAAAGCCACATCGGAAACAAGGCCTTACTTGTTAGCCTAAAGTAGGTCTTGAGGATTTCCTTCTACGTGGGTCAAGGGAAGATCCAGGAAACCAGCATCAGACCTATTGGAACGAAGAAACTAGGATCAAAAGTAGACAGATTAGGGAGATTCATCTAGGAAAACCTGGCCAGGAACATCTGGTCACTGGGAAGCAGGGATGCCAGACAGGCCGTGCGGGTACAGGTGACACTGTGTTGTAATATGTACAAGTTGGTTCTCATTGATACCTCCAACTATAACGTGTATGGAGTAGAGGAATTTAGCCTTTATGTTCTCGATGAACGTCCAGCACATGATACTTTTGTTGGGCTCAGCGTTCCTCGGGCTAGGCCGGCTCTCTGGTTGATGACCTGCTTCTCTTCTGGACGATTAATTAGTAACCGAGTTAGGGGGAGGCACAACGGACTCAATCTGAATGCCATAGCAGAGCTTCGAGAACTGTATTATATCCCTATCTATTATTATTATTAGCTATAATTTTTTTATAATTTTCTTTATTAACAAAATACACAATTACATATAAAACTTACAGTATATTTAACGTCCATATGTAACAGTTTTTATATTAAAACAAATTTATATTCTACCTAAGAATCTAGTCGGCGTTAGTTTTTGATCAGACGACTGAGGAACTGTTGGGAAAATTATAATCCCTGATCCGTAAATTTAAGTGGAGGCAACAGACAGCATTGAATTCAAAATACGCAGAGATCTTCTTAGTTTAGGGCTTTGCTCTGATATATTCCACCACTTATGCCTTTTCGAGGCCACAATGGTAGTTCTGAGCATTCCTCTTTTTTTTACAATAGGCAGGTTGCTAGCCTTACCTATTCACAGATGACTACAGGAAATTGAATACCACAATGATGATGAAAGAAGGAGGAATTCGAGGAGTGTCCTCGAAAACCGTTTTTTTCGATAATCACTTAATTATTTGTTTACCAGGCATATTCGACAAAACCGCATGTTTAGCAAGATGTTTTATAGAAAGCTTGAAAGTCGCCTTGAAAGTCGGTTCGTCCCAACATGGAAATATTTGTCAGATTCCAACCGTCTGTGTATTTAACAACCACCTGTTACATTTTAATAATATGTTATTAAAATATACATGTAAATTATGTTATATGCGTTTAAATATTATCTTATTAAAATTTTTACAAAATATGTAGTATTATGTAAAGTAATTTTTTCAAATGTATATTGCTATTAACTATAATTAAATAAAAATAATGTGAATAAATTGAATATAATATTAAATAATAATAATAAATATTAATTTATATATTTATAAAGAATAATAATTTCAATATTTTATAATATTAGTTTTTAGACTCCTTCATCAGTATGTTATAATATTTGAAAGAAATAAGACGTTATATGTATGTTTACATATCGTTATAAGTTTATCGAGAAGAAACAATGTGGATTGTTATTTTCGTTGAGGAACGACTTAAATTTAATATTTATCAAACATGTCGACATGAAAACTTTGCGAGCAGAACGTTATTATTATAGAAGTTCAGCAATCACGTGTAACACATATCACGTATCGTGATAGATCGATTAGAAGCTTGGTACTAATTAAAGTCGGAATTTTAAAGTTCTGATTTTTAATTCCACAGAACTTTGTATTGATTTTTTAAAAGCTCTTATCAAATCTAATATTATAAAAATTTATAAAAAAAACACAGTTTTTTAAGAGATCCTTCTATCATAATTTACTTAGTTGGCCAAAAATTGAAATTACTTGAATTGGCCAAAGTTTGAATTTACTTCTTAATATTATTAAACTTGTTCAACGTTAATGAATAATTAAATTGGTATTCACACATAATACATAATAATTGTTGACAATGTTACGCGATAGATCGGCATTGAGAGAAAAAGAAAAAGAAGAAAAAAGAAAACGTGAGGATGCGCGCGCGTGCCTGTGGGCGTGCTAGATAAAAGATCAATATGAATTCAAAAGGGATAGCTACGATTGAACATTTTCCTTCGCAAAAATCTCTGAAAGGATTCCAGTCAGATTTCCATTTGTTTCTTCTCCAAAACAGTTCAACATTTAAAGAATGCAAAAAAATCAATTTTTTATATACGTACAGTTAGTCAATACGCTAATAAAATAAAATATGTTAGTGTGATATTTTTAAATTCTAATTATTTTTTTATTAAAACCTTAAAATACATTAATAAAGCCGATTAATTCAAATTTCAATTTCTCTGAAACTATTTCCATAGGCAGTGCGGTATTCCGTAGTTATAATTTTGATTATATTTAGCTACGTATCTGCAAAAACGTATCAAACTCAAAAGACTTGCTCAAGTCTTATCAAAACATATAGTAATTGTGCATTGCAACATAAATAACATTAATTTCCATAAAAGGCATAACATTTTATAATTTTACGAATATTTCTCAAAAAAGTGTTTAAATCAGAAAATTGTGCCGAATAAAAAGAGGAAATATTATAAACCTTTAAGAAAGAAATCAAACATTTTTATGCCCATCAAGTCGATATCGGACCGTTCCACCAGCAAGTGTTTGCAATGGCTACGACTGCAATGTACCGTCTGGCATATGATGAAATAAAAAGCTGGAGTCGGACGACATATAAGGCTACCCAAGGACATTTGTCAAATCCTTTAAATGGGGACAAGATGTCAGCTGTCCGTGCTCTCGAAAGTGCCATATGAGCTCTGCTTCTCTGGTCGCGGAGAGACGAAAGG
>CABEGB010001185.1:108800-182302 GCA_901521435.1 Crematogaster levior | reverse complement strand
AGCTTCCTGAGTCCACTGATTCGGATGGCGGCTACGAGGGGGCACTGGACCCAAGCCATCCCCATACCGTTGGACATGCCGGTGATTTTTCCAACGCGGACCTCCTCAGCCTTGCAGCACCCGTTCTCGGCGATCACAGCCTGGATCTCCGCGCTGTCCACTGAGTCGTCGAGGCCAATGATGCGTAGCTCGCCCTTTATTGTTGGCCTCGTAACCAACACTTCCTTTGACACCTCCCTATCGTGGAAGGCCTCACGGAGTTTTTCCGCCAGGGCATCCGCCTTCTGGGATCGCTCCGCTCCCGGGATTTCAATAATAATGCCCCCACTGGTGGCTTTCCGCATTCGGGAGTCATCGATTCCCAGTGATCCCAGAGAGACCTTCCTCCTGGCCTCCGTAGTGATCTCCGCGTAGGAGCACCGGGGGTCCTTCCACCTGATAGCGACCGCCGCCGTACGCGGCGCCCGTCGTCTCCGGGGACCAGAGTCCGCCCTTCCGTTGGGCAGGGACGGTTTGGCGGCTCGCTGCTCCTGGGCACATGGGGCTCCACCCTGTTTGCGCACGCCAGCTTTCCCCTGTTGCGTTGCACCTCCTCTCTTGGCGTTCGGGTCCTTGTTCGCACTAGTCTTCGCACTTTCCCTGCTAGCCTTTTTGACAACCGTGGGCCCACCAGCGGCCTCGTTCGAGGGAGGAGGGGGGGGCTCGTCCTCGCGTCGGACCATCACAACGCGTTGGTCCAGACGGACGTTCTCCCTGATGGTCGGGACCCCCTTCTTCGGGGCTCTCCGCCCATTCGAAACAGGCGGCTTCTCGTCGCGTCTGGGATCAGCCTTCCGGGCTGTAAGGGGGGGACGCGAGGGCTGCTCCGGGGGGAGGCGACTCTCTAGCACCTCTAACCGCGCCGACACCATGGTTCCCACCTGCACCATGATTGCCTTGGTGATGTTCTCCAAGTACTGGTCGGTCCACGGGGGCTCACTCCAGGGGCCATGCTCCCGCGTCCTGGCCCGGTGAGTTCCATCCTTCTGAGCCTCGCCTGAGCCCCTCTCCTGGGGAACGGCGTCTCGGGGGGTAGCTGGTATGCTCCTCTCTGCATTGAGCGCAAGGGAGGAGGGGTCACGCCGAGCCGCCCTGGCAACCGTTTGCCGCAGCTCCTCTCTCGTCTCCTGCAGCTCCTTTTTCAGGGCCGCCATCTCCTGCTGCAGGTGCGCGTTTTCTGCGGCCATCCTTTTCATCTCCCCCTGAAGGGTGCGCCGGCTTAGGGTATCTGCCGCGACCCGGACAGTTGAGGCCGCGTCCTTCAAGATCTTCTTGTAGGTGCCTTTCAGGTTGCTAGACTTGGCCGCAATCTCCCTGATAGCCATGACTTCTCTCTCCACGGTTCGTACAAGGAGGGCTGTACTAGCCTCGTGGATCGCTGCCTCGGGGCAGCCCAGAGGGAGAGCCTCCCCCTCGGGGACCTCGCCCATGACCTGGATCTTCTCCTTGCACCTTTGTATCCAGTCGTCCACTATCTCGCTCTCGAGGCGGAGCTGGATCTCTCGCTCCTCTTGATCGCTGGCGGCTTTCTTGGCTGCCGCCAGCCCAACATAATCTCCTGTGCTGGCCGGGCGCCCCCGTCCAGCCCTAGTGGTTGCTTCCATCCCCAGCTCTTCCGTTACAGGCCTTTTGGGGCGCGTGGGTCCTGCCGGTTCCTTCTTCTTCTTAAGCTTCTTCTTGAGGTCTGGGAAGCTAGTTTTCCCGTCCGTCATTTCTTCGTCCGCCTCACTGGACAGCCAAACTGATGAGGCCCTTTTACCGAAGCGGAGACTCCCCGCCCTAGACCCGTTCGAGTCCGAGGAGCCATCGCCCATAATCTCGGTGACCGTGCTCCCAGTTGATTCGGAGCCTGTGACCTCGACGTCCATCGCACCCTCCATTTTGCCCCCACTTCCGCTAGTGGCAGTCTTCTTCTTTTTCTTGGCGGAGTCCTTCTTGGTGGACTTCACCTTCTTTAAGTCCGTCAGAATGACCGACGGGTTGAGACCCTTCCTTCGAGCGATATCTTTTCGATCCGCCGCTGAGCTCGCCGACAACTCAACGGTTGGCCTGTCGTAGGATGACGACGAGGGTGGGGCCAGGACACTACCACCACCACTCGCCGGCGACTGGGCTTCCGAAGACCCTGACGCAGTAAGCTTTTCTCCTTTCATAGACATCTTCCATAGATATAAATTGGTTTTTTGACACAGTGTCCTTCTGCGGGTTGTTTATCGGGGTTTTCCTTCCCCTAGGTCAGCTGCCTCCACCCGGCTAACGAGCCCGACCCGCCCCGAGCCAGAACTGGCTCTCTCCGCCACCCCCGACCCAGACCTCGGGAACGTCCGAGCGGCCCGGGAGGGCCCAGCCCGGTGGGCCCGGGAGTTCCGGGACACCACCGGCCCGTCCCCCCACATCACTCCCGCGTACTGCGGGACCACGTCCCGCAGCCGTTAGGAAGGAGCGGTGGGGCGTCTCCCCATTGTGGGACGCCGCTTCCCCCGATGTCGGTGCGCACCTTCCCCCGTCCATGACTGGGCGGGGATCGGCCGCCTCCCGACACCGGTGGACCGGCACCCACGTCCCCCCGCCGAGTGCCCCCGTGCCCGGAGCACCGGACACGAGAACACCCGGTTTTACCGGGAGCACCCGGTCCCCCCGTCTGGGACACCTGCCGCCCGGAGCTTCGGACGGCAGGCACCCAGAAAATCTGGGAACACCCAGAAACCCCACGGTCGGTGGAGGACTAGCGTCCTCCTAACGGCCCCGACCGGCCGGGCGATTGCACTCGGGGCCGCCTACCCCTACCAGCAATGGGGCTTTAGAAACTAAGCCCCTAAAGGGAAGCCGGGCTCCTTTGGATGCTCTTAGTTGGAGAGACTCCTCCCCGTCGGGTCAATGATGCCGACTAACGTTGCCGAGCATCATTGACCCGACGGATCGCTGGAGTCCCTCCTTAAGCCCCCTCACCACGGCAAGGTGGCATCCACGAGGGGGGACCTAACCTAACCTAACCTAACCTTTTTTTTTTTTTTTTTTTTTTTTTTTTTTTTTTTTTTTTTTTGACGAGGGGGAAATCCTTTATGGATACCCGAGGGGTTCGGGGGAACCCCTCGGGTTATGTGGGAGTCTCCCTATTTAACGGGCATACCCACTAAAACCCCCCCGGGTCAGTCAACACGAGCCCTTAGTGAGAGGGGGAGAGGAATCACCAAATGGCATGCTTCTCTCCCCCTCTCAGGCTGGCCCGCACGAATTAGGTTCGTGCGGGCCTCTTCCCGTAATTTGGAGGAGGAGCCGTGACCAGCGGCTCCTCCTCCGCCACACTGGGGGGGATCGGCGCGACCGAGAGCCCCCGCTCTCGGCCGGCCGGTAATGTTCCCCCCCAAACCCCCCCCAGATGTTAGGAGGGGGGGGTAACTATAAGTGCCCCCCGATGTTGTGGGGGGCTAGGAGGGGTGACTGGGTGAAGCCCAGTCACCCCATTGCCTTTTTCTTCTTTTTCCTCTTGGGGTGAAGGTCTGTTGGGGATGGAGGACCATCCCCCACCTTCAACCCCAAGAAGAATTTATTGGCCTCAAGGCGGACATCGGGGGGCGCCTTAACGGCATTTACCCCCGACGCCCGCGTTGAGGCCTCTTTAGGGCGTCGATATTGCGGGGGGATCGCCGTCACATGACAGCGGAGCTCCCAACCTGGGTGCTCCGCTGCCAATTTAGTGACGGCGCCCCTCACAACATCGATACTTCCCGGACCTTGGGGGAGAACAGTGGCATCAAAATTGATGCCAGTGCTCCCCCCCTTAATCTTGCGAAGACCCCTGGCGACGCAGGGGTCTCCGCGTTCAACTTCTTTTTTAACCATTCCCCACAACTTAACATGCGGCGGGGGAATGGTTCCATACTCATGTGCCGCGATAAGGGCGTCCAGGGACCGGAACTCCCTGCCCGTGGGGCGATGGAGGAGAGCGAAGGAAACACTCTCCCCCGCCCCCCCCACAGACGCCGGTCCCGGGAACGCCGCGGCTACCTCTGTTTGGAGGGGGGACACAACCCCCCCTCTATCTTTGCAGCTTTGGGGGGGGGAACTTTCGTCCCCCCCTTATGGCCGCTCTTCCTGGCTACCTTGGTAGCCGAGGGGGCGACGTCCAAAAGGGGCGCCGCCCCTATCTCCTGTTCTGTGAGCCTAGTAAGGCCCACAGTAGGGAGGAGGAGGGAGAGTTTTACGTCTCCCCCCTCTCTCCCACTTACCTCAGCGGGGGGAAGGGGGGAATTCTCCCCCTCCTCCTCACCAACCTCCAAGAGGGGGAGAGGGAACTCCTGCCCCTCTCCCCCGTCCGCCTCCATAGGGGCCCCAGAGAGGGGCCCCTCAGCAACCGGCCCCATGGAGGCCACCACCGACTCGGCGGGTAAACCGCTATCCTCGGCGGCGACCTCCATAGGGGAACCCATCCGGAGAGGTGGATTCTCCCGCGAGGGAGAGCCCACCACCTCCATTTCTTCCTCCTGGGGTGGACTCTCCCGTGAAGGAGAGCCCACCACTTCCATTCTCTCGTCCTGTAGAGGATTATCTCCCCCAATCGGGGAGGCCTCCACAGGCACAACAACCGGGGAAGGGGGTGAAGCCCCCCTCCCCTTCCTCCTCCTTCTCTTCTTACCCCCCCCCTTGCGGGGAGGGATAACTGGGCACCCGCTCCCACCCACACGATGGCGGGCGGGTAGCCCAGCCTCCCCACATATGGGGCAATGCGCGGCCAAGGCCGTGCATGCCCCAACATGGTGCCCGTCCCCGCCGCACCGGAGGCAGGAATTGCCCCGGTCGACGGCAGACGGGCACCACCTACGAATATGCCCCCGCCCCAGGCACTTGAAGCACCTGGGGGGGGCATTTACCTCCGGGGAGGTCTGCGTCCCGACAGAACGGGACGCAGGCCTCCCCACGCCTCGAGCCACCGAGGCGTAGGACCTCGGTCCTACGCCTCCCGAGCGGCTCGGGGGGACAGAACCCCCCGAGCACGCGCACCTCTTGTCAGAGAATTCCCCCTCTAGGAAGAGGAGGAATTTCTCAAAAATCCTCCAGACCGCAGTCTGGAGGAATCCGCCGCACCCCGCAGTAGTGAAATAGTGCGGGGGGCCTGCGTCGCACCCCCCGCACCGCCCGTCGTCCGATGACGACACGGGAGGGGCCGGGACACTACCCCCCCCGCGCCGACCCCTGGGGCTCCGGGACCCCTGGGGTGGTACGTTGCATCTACTATTAGTCGTCATGTCCATGTAATAAAATGTAATTTTTTAACCTGGTTGTCTTCCAGGGGGGGGTTATTTCGGAGCCCCCCACTCCTAGACCAGTTGGTATAACCCACCTCACGAGTCTGGCCTACCCGGGTTTTTTAACATGGTTTTCCTTCCATGTGTGAGCTCTTAGACCCCCAGGAGAGTTTCCCGGGGGAGCCCCTCCACCACGGCAAGGTGGCTCACAACGGAGGGGCTATACTTGGTCCTGAACCTGGACCTGGTCCTAGATTTGGTCTTGAACCTGGACCTGGACTTAGACTTAGTTTTGAACTTGAACCTGGTCTTAGACTTAGTCTTGATCCTAGACTTGATCTTAGACTTAGTCTTGAAATTGGATTTGGTCTTAGACTTAGTCTTGGACTTGAACCTGGTTTTAGACTTAGTTTTGGACCTGAACCTGGTATTAGACTTAGTCTTGAACCTGGAATTGATCTTGGATTTAGTTTTGAACCTGGACCTGATTTTTTAGACTTAGTCTTGCACTTGGACTTGGCCGTAGACTTAGTCTTAAACCTGGACCTAGTTTTAGACTTAGTCTTGAACCTGGACTTGGTCGGAGACTTAATCTTGAACCTAGAATTGGTCTTGGACTTAGTCTTGAACCTAAACCTGGTTTGAGACTTAATTTTGGACCTGGACCTGGTGTTAGACTTAGTCTTGAACCTGGACTTGGTCTTGGACTTAGTTTTGAACCTGGACGTGATTTTTTAGACTTAGACTTGAACCTGGACTTGGTCATAAATTTAGTCTTGAATCTGGAATTGGTCTTGGAACTAGTCTTAAACCTAAACCTGGTTTTAGACTTAGTTTCGGACCTTGACCTAGTGTTAGACTTAGTCTTAAACCTGGACTTGGTCTTGGACTTAGTTTTGAACCTGGACTTGATTTTTTAAACTTAGTCTTGAACCTGGACTTGGTCGTAGACTTAGTCTTAAACCTGGACCTGGTCTTAGACTTGGTCTTGAACCTGGACCTGGTCTTAGACTTGGTCTTGAACTTGGACCTGGTCCTAGACTTCATCTTGAACCTGGGCCTGGTCCTAGACTTGGTCCTGAACCTGAACCTGGTCCTAGATTTGGTCTTGAACCTGGGCCTGGTCCTAGATTTGGTCTTGTACCTGGGCCTGGTCCTGGACTTGGTCCTGAACCTGGTCCTAGACTTGGTCTTGAACTTGGACCTGATTTTAGACTTCGTCTTGAACCTGGGCCTGGTCCTAGACTTAATCTTGGGCCTGGACTTGGACTTAATCTTAAACCTGGACTTAGACTTGATCTTGAACCTGGTTTTAGACTTAGACCTGGACTTGTCCTTAGACTTGGATCCGGACCTGGTCTTAGTCTTAGGCCTGGACTTGATCCCGGTCTTGATACTTGTCTTAAACCTGGACCTAGCCTTGGTCTTGGATTTAGTCTTGAACCTGGACTTGATCCTAGACCTGGATTTAGACTTGAACCTGGACCTAATCTTGAACTTGATCTAAGACCTGGACCCCTGGTCTTAGACCTAGTCTCAGTCTTGGTTTTGAATCGTTCTTGAATTTAATCTTGGTCCTAAATCTGATCTTAAACTTAGTCTTGAACTTAGCGTCGGTCTTGGTCTCCGGACTTGATCTTAAGTCTTGGACCTAAACCACTTGGTCTACCTGGATTTAGTCTTGAACCTGGACCTGATCTTGAACATGGTCTAAGACCTGGTCTTAGTTTTGAATTTAGACCTGGTTTCAATCTTAAACCTTTTTTTTTTTTTTTTTTTTTTTTGTTATCGAGGAGGAAACCTTTTATAGGTACCCTAGAGGTGCTGGGGGACCTCTAGGGTTATGTGGGACTCTCCCAGAGGCCGACTTGACCCCTGGGCCTACCCACTAAAACCTCCCCGGGGTGCCATTCCTTGGCCCGTGAAGAGAGGTGGGTGGGCATCACCATTGGTATTCTTCCACCCACCTCTCGGGCTGGTCGTCTTGGACGACGACCACTTCTCGGGGGGAGAGGAAGAGGTATCCTCCCTCTCCCCCATTGTCTTTCCTAACGAGGAAGGCCCGGCACCCCGAGACCTTCCTCCGCCCCTCCTGGATGGTGTTGGGGGGCCGTGGTATCCCAGGGGCCCCAGCCCCTGGGACGACCACCCCACCGGGAGGGAGATGAAACGGTTTTCCCTCCCGGCTAACATTGCCTGTTGGGGGGGGGTTCAAACTCCCCCTCAGGGGGAACTCCCTGTTTTTACTTGGAGCACACAAACATGAGTGCCCCTCGGGAGTTCCCCCAACCTCTCAACTCCACACGCCTGAATAATCAGGCGTGCGATCTAACGAAGAAGGTGAGGAGACCCCATCAGCATGCCGGACTAGTAGTTGGCCAGCATGAGGGGGGGCCTCCTCTCAGCAAAGGTGCACAGAAGGTGCAGACTTCATGGAATATGTTGTTTGTTAGCGGGGTCCTCCAATGGCACTTGGGGAACCCCTTCGCTGTCACGTGCGCATATGCGCTAGGCGGCGAGTGGGGATTCGTCTGATCCTCCTTAGAGTTGGAGGGGGCGGACCCCCAACGCTGTCATCTTCATCCTCGGAGGGGGAGGATGGGGGTATTACCTCCACCTCCCCTCTCCTGATGCGTTCTGCTATCTCCTTCTGCGACATAACTTTGCCGCAGAAGGAGATAAACGCGTTCCATTTGACCTCTCCCTCCAGGATTTTGGGAATGATGTTCTGGAGGGAGAGGTCTGCGGTGCCGATCACATCGGACAGGGCCCAGCGCTCCGTATCCCATGCGGGACACTCCCGCAAAGTATGTAGCGCCGAGTCCCTGCCGGCCGCGCAGTGATGGCACCGCGTCGTGCGCTCCTTGCCAATGCGACGCAGGTAGGCTCCAAAGCAGCCGTGGTTTGTCAGAACCTGCGTCGCATGGAACGTTAGTCCGCGTCCGCACCTACCTACCCATTCGGATAGGTAGGGCCGGATGGCGTCGATGGTCCATTTTCCCGCCGAGGCGCTCCACAAAGAGGCCTCCCACGCCTCCAGAGCGCCTTGACGGGCTTGTCTCCTTATTTCGGCGACCTCTCTCGGCGCAAGACGGGCCCGCCCTACCCCTCCCGGCCTCCTCGTACGCCGATAAACTTCGGCGTACGATTTGGCCAAGAGGACAATGGGGACGGCACCCGCCAGGACCGTGGCCGCCGCGTATGATGTGGTGTTGTAGGCCCGGACCGCGCGAATGGCCAGCCGCCGCTGCACTCGCTGGAGAGTGAGGTAAATTCTGCGGTTGGCCGCCGCGGCCTCGGACCATGCCGGTGCTCCATATAGGAGCACCGACTGCACCACATTTAAGTACAGGCGGCGCACGCGGCCGCCTGGACCACCGACGTTGGACAGGAGGCGGCCTAAGCCTGCCGCCATCCTGTCCGCTTTGGGGGTGACATTGTCGAAATGTTTAGCAAACCCCCAAAGCCCATCCAAGGTGAGACCTAAGTACTTGAGGGTAGGCCCCACCTGGACGCGGACTTCCCCCACCCAGAGCTGGATGGGGGGAGGCTGCCCCTTCTTCTTGCTATGAAAAAACATGGCCTCAGTCTTTTCGGGGGCAACCTCCAAACCCATTTGGCGTATGGAGCGCACGACAGCGCGGACGGCGGTGTTGGCGCCGTCACGCGCTTCCAACCATGTGCTCCCCCGGGACACCACGAGCGTGTCGTCTGCGTAACACAGTAGACGACTGCCCCGGGGGAGCGCCGTGCGGAGCACCTTGTTATATGCGAGGTTCCAAAGCAGGGGCCCCAACACTGACCCCTGCGGAACCCCGCAATAGATCGGCCTACCGATCGCCAGCTCCAGTTTGTTGGTGTACTGGAGCTGCCTGTCACGGAAGTAGTCGTAGACTACGTCTTGCAAGTATTGGGGGAAGCCATGAGACTCCATGGCCTCCCCCACCGCCTCCCAGGGGAGGGAGTTAAATGCGTTGACGATGTCAAGCGACACCGCCAACGCCACGTCTCCCTCCCCGGTTATTTGGTCCGAGAGAGCCTTGAGCGACACGATTGCGTCTGTTGTTGAAAGGCCCTCTCGGAAACCAAATTGATCCCGACTGATGTCGGGACCACTTCGTGACAGATGTTCGATGAGTCGACCAGCGATGATTCGCTCGAAAAACTTGCCGACCTCATCGAGCAAGCAGATCGGTCTGTAGGCCGATGGTGCATCCGCCGGCTTCCCCTCTTTGCGGAGAAGCACAAGTTTGGCTTGCTTCCACAAAGAGGGGAATGTGCCCGTCCTGAGGCAGGTGTCGAAAAGACGCCTCAGGCGGGCACCCACTTCGCCAAGAGCCAGGGCCCAAACCCGACCGGGGACCCCGTCCGGGCCGGGAGCCTTGCCTTTGGCCCCCAGTCTTCTTGCGGCCCGGACAAATTCTTCCTCCGTGACCCCAAGCTCCGGAGTCCAGGGGGGAGGCCCCCCCTTTGGAGGGAGATTAATTTCCCTCTGGGGGAATAGGGCCCCCACCACCTGTTCCAAGAACTCGGGGTCCAGGGTCTCTGCCAGAGGGGGCGCCGCCGGACGTAGACGATTCAAAACAATCCGGTACGGTCGCCCCCAAGGGTCCTGGTCGAGTTCTTCGATGAGATTCACCCATGCCCTGGCCTTGGCCGTGCAAATGGCAGCCCGCAGCGCGTTTCGCGCAGCAAAAAACGCGCTGCGCGCCATTGCACTCTCCTCTCTGCTCGCCCCTCGCCGCCGGGCACGCAGGAGATTGCGGCGCGCCAAGTTTGCTTGGCGTCTCAGGTCCGCAATCTCCTCTGTCCACCAATATGCGGCCCGGCGGGGGGCGGGTTTGCAGCGGGGCATGGCAGCGTCGCACAGACGTTGAGCCATGCCCCTTAATTCTTCGGCCTCCACGTTAGCGTCCACCTGGTCGGGAGGCTCCGACCAGGTTTCCGCCAACGCAAAGGCCATGAGCCTATCCCGGTCCAACTTTGCGATGGCCCATCTTCTGGGTGTAGCGCCCCCACTTCGGCGGCGGAGTAGCACCTCTTGGGGAGTGGCAGCCACGTCCATCTCAATTTGGGCGTGATCCGATAAGGTGTCACGCCCCGCCACTCCCCAGTTGCTAATCAGGCGCGCCGCCCCCGGGGTAGCCCATGTCAAATCGACGATGGACTCCCCCTGGGGACGGACACAGGTGCTCTGGGTCCCACGATTTATCAAGTCGAGGCCCAGTTCCGCCGTCCATCCAAGCAGGGCCTCCCCCTTGGCGTTGTTGGACCGGGAACCCCACACCCGTGACCAGGCGTTGAAGTCCCCGGCCACCAACACAGGGTGGGGGAGGCATCGGCGTATGCCATCCCCCAAATCCCTAAGCAGATCTTTGAATTGGGGGAGGGTCCTGCTAGGGGGCGCGTACACCCCGGCCACAAACAAGGCACCCCACCTCGCAACAACGTACCCTCTCCCCATCACCACAAGGGAAATGGGGGGGGAGCGAGGGGAGTGCCTCCGTATAATTGCGACGGAGCCGTCCGCATCTGCTACCCAGTTAGGATTGTTCCTCAGGATGCGATACGGCTCCGCCACGATACCCAAACCCGCATCACGCTCCGCCAGGTCCTGAAGGAACAAGTCCTGGGCCTGGCGGGCGTGATTCAGATTCCCCTGGAGGAGCCTGATGGAGGTGAATTTTAGAACTCCATCAGCGCCTCCCCGCTGGATCCCTCGACCACGTGAGACGTGGCATCATCCGTCACCACCATGACCTTAAGATTGGTGGGCACGATACTAGTCACAGTCGGCTTCCTCTTCTCCGGCCGTTGTCTTTGCGGGAGAGGAGCCGAACCCATTTCCGTTTCCGTTTCCATATCCTCGGTAGTTGCTGGGACAGCGGCCACCGAGGCAGGGGTTAATAGAGCGGGGGCGGCCGCCTGCACCGACCCCTTGTTCTTATTCCTCCTCCTAGGGGGCTGGCACGCCGCGCCCCCTATCCTATGTTTTTCCGGTCTCCCCGCGGCTTTGCACACCGCGCAAGAGACCGGATTTACACACCCGCTGGCCCGGTGCTCAGTGCCCCCGCAGCGATAGCAACAATCGCTGCGGTCAATGGCACTATTGCATTTGGCCCGAACATGACCCCCCTCCAGGCATCTGAAGCACTGGAGAGGGCGTTTTTCTAAGAGCTCAACCCGGGCCGAGGCCCAGATTAAGCGGAGACGACCCGCCTTGGTAACACGGTTGGCTGCCTCAATCGGGCACTTAATAAGAAGAGTGCCCATGCCCCTCGGGGTGGTTGAGGGACGTATCTCCCCCACCCGAACCTCCGAGGGGTCGCACCCGCCCTGCTCTGCAACCGCGTCCATCACCTCTTGCTGGGTGACCGACGGCTCGACGTCACGCAGCCTTAAGTCGGCTGTGCGTTTCGGCCGAGCCACTCGGACCCCCTCGCGATCCTTGAATAGGCTTTTAAGCCTATCCGCCAACTTGTCGGCCTTGCCTTCACGGTCCGAGCCAGACACCTCGAAAACAAAGGCGCCAGTGGCCGCCCGCCTAGGCCTCATTCTTTCGGTGATGCCCAGCTCGGACAGCGAGATGCTGGCCTTAGCTTTGGCCAGCACCTCCGTATAACGCCCCTCCCCCCCGTCGACCGTTATAACAACCGCCGCGGTAGCGGGGGACCTCCTTTTGGAGGGCCGTGCCTTTTTTCCACCGCCGCGAGACTGCGGAGGGGAAGCATTATCTTCCCCCCTTTTTGGAGCAGCCGCGGAAGCAGAGGATGCTGCCTTCGTCCCTTTGCTCTTTCTTCCAGCCACCAGGTTCCAGGGCTCGGCAGTCTGTGGGTCCCTACTACCAGAGGGAGCCGACGTGGCTGCTTTAGGGTAACCCGGGGCTGGGGTTGGATTCGCAGATCTAACAGAGCCCTTCTCCTTAGACGGGCGAGGGGCCGCTGTATTGGGAGTTGAGCGACCGGCTCCTTTTCCCTTACTCTTCTTGGATGTCCCTCCCTTGACGCTAGAGGAGGGGGGGGAACAGCTTGCTTGGTCGGCCGAACGGAGCCGACCGAGGACTCGGCCATAGACAGGGTATTCAAACCCGGAAAACTTCTGATGATGTCCTCTTTAATCATTTTGGACAGCCTTTGGGAAAATTTCTCCATCATGGTATCCGTAAAGATATCCTCCGTCAAAAGTGTCTCCTTTCCCAGGGAAGACTGAAACGGAGACTCCACAGTAATGTTACTACGGCTCGGGAGAAGGGGCTCGTCCGAAAGCCTGACTGGAGGCCGCCCCAGGAGAGACGGCCGAAGAGCGGGGTTTCTTTCGAGGTCCTCCCGCGATATCTCAGGGGGCACCCCCTGGGACTCGGAAGGGAGAGGAGGTTCCTCCATGTCCGAGAGGAGCTCCCTTTGCCCTTCCCAACCCCTACCAGATCTCGTTTTAATTGGCGAACGAGGGGGAGATGTCCTCTTCATCTCCTTAATTTCTTCCTCGAGGACTGCAACCTGGGCCTCAAGCCTCCGGTTAGCCTCCATAACTTCAGCCAACCTCTCACTCTCAGGAGAGGGGGCCCTGCCGGAGAGGGGGTCGTAATGCCCCCTCTCACATTTGGCAAGCAAAACCGAGGTGCCAACTTCGATACACGCGGCAACCTTCAGAATGTTGCCAACCGCTACCCCCTGAAATCCAGAGGTAGACTCAACCACCTTGCGTAAGGTGTCCACCTGTTGCAGCATGACCGACCGCACATGCTCGAGGGGAGAGCCTTTCTTCATATCCTCCATAGCCGCATCCAGCTTGGCTTCGTAGTTACGTTTTCGCGCCGGAGTTTCGTCTACTGGGACGAGCGGGTTCATAACCCTGTCGAGGTTCAGATCCAAGGCCTTCTGCTTTTTGATTCGGGCATTCTCCTCGCGCTTCTGAGAGGTGAACTGCCCCAAATGAGACAGGTCCTTGGGTGGCCTTCCTCTTTGGTCTTTTTTCTTAAGATCATCCGGGACATTGTCTTCAGGCTCGCTCGACGAGGAACAGAGCCTCCTCTTCTTTTTGGGAGCCTCAGACATCTTATTCCCCAACACGAAGGGCTCGTTTTTCAGGGTATCGTCAGAGTCCCCATTGTTAGATGAGCACCCCTCGATATCTACGTCCATCGTGTTAGAGGAATCTTCTTCTAGAATTCCCACCGGGGGGCTAGGTGGTATGCCCCCAATGGAGATCGCCTCCTGGCTGTCACCCGAGTCCGGTAACGGTGAGGAAACTTCCGGATCCGAGTCGGCACCCCCTCTCAATCGGAGAATGGGGTGAAAGTCCTGGAGGTCACAAAGAACCTGGAGGTCACGGACCCGCGCCGCAAAGAGGCAATAATGCCTCTCTACGGACGCGGGCGAGCTCCTGCGTACGGGCCTGAGCCCCTTCGCAGACGCATATTCTCCGGCGGTGCCTGCGGAGCACACCGCCGGTAGCCCGACGTCCGATGACGACGGGAGGAAAGCCGGGACGATACTTCCCTCGCGCCGACCCCTGGGTGTCCGAACACCCTGGGATGGTAATAATCCGCTCGTGTATGTCGTCATTTCATAATTATACAAGAAAGGTGGTTTGTTATTGGGGTGACCTTCCCCTAGGACGGTTGGCTTTCAGGCCTCATGACCCCGTCCTGGCCCGAGCCAAACTGGCTCCTCCGCCACCCCGGCCCCGACCTCGGAATAAGTCCGAGCGGCCCGGAGTGGCCCAGCCCGGCGGGCCCGGGAGTTCCGGGACACCGCCGGCCCGTCCCCCCACATCACTCCCGCGTACTGCGAGACCACGTCCCGCAGCCGTTAGGGAGGAGCGGTGGGGCGTCTTCCCCACTGTGGGACGCCGCTTCCACCAGTGCCAGGGTGCACCTCCCCCCGCCCTTGACCAGGCAAGGATTGGTCACCCCCAGACACCGGTGAACCGGCACCCACGTCCCCCCGTGCCCGGAGCACCGGACACGAGGAACGCCCGGTTTTACCGGGAGCACCCGGTCCCCCCAGTCTGGGACACCTGCCGCCCGAAACTTCGGACGACAGGCACCCAGAAAGCCGAAAACATTCGGCAAAACCCCATGGTCGGTGGAGGACTAATGTCCTCCTAACGGCCCCGACCGGCCGGGCGATTGCACTCAGGGCCGCCTACCCCTACCGACAATGGGGCTTAAGAGACTAAGCCTCTAATGGGAAGCCGGGCTCCATAGACGCTCTTAGTTGGAGAGACTCCTCCCCGTCGAGCCAATGATGCCGACTAACGTTGCCGAACATCATTGCCCCGACGGATCAAAGGAGCCTCCCCTTAAGCCCCCTCACCACGACAAGGTGGCGTCCACGAGGGGGAGTCTTGAACCCCTAGACCTGGTCTTGAATTTTAGTCTTGAACCTGATCTTGTTCTTGAATTTAATCTTCATAATTTGAATTTGATCTTGGACTTAGTTCTTGGTCTCAGTCTTAATCTTGAACCTAGACCTGGTCTTATTCTTGAACTTGTTCTTGAATTTGGTCTTGAACCTAGACTCGGTCTCTCTAGTCTTGCCTTTATGGCCTCTGATCTTGGTCCTGGTTTTAATCTTAATCGTCTTGATCTTAGACCCGATCTTGAACGTACTCTTGAACCTGGACTTACCCTTGGTCTAGACTGGTCTTGAATTTATTCTTGATCCTGGTCTTACTCCAAGATTTACATCCTAAACCTGAACTTTGTTCCGTTCTCAAGCTCGGATCTTGCTCCTGTAATCTCGGTCTGGGACTTCGATTTTGAGACTTACCCTCTTGGTCCTGATCTTGCCTTTGGCATCTTGAATTTAAATTTAGTCTCGAAACTTTGGACTCGATCTTAGAACTTAGTCTTACCTTTCGGTCTTGAACCTGGACTTAGTTTTAGACTTCGTCTTTGATCTCGAATTTAGTCTTGGACCTGAACTCGTTCTCGAACCTAGACCTGGTCTTGAATTTGAATTTAGACTTCATCACTTAGCCTTGGTTTCGGTCTCGATCTCACCTTTTGGTCTTGAACCTAGACCTTATTCTTGGTCTTGAAACTTGGATTTGATTTTCATCTTAGTCCTTGGTCTTGAATTTTGTCTTCTGAAACTTGGATTTACTTCGTCTTGGTCTTAGTCTCGGTCAGATCAGGTCAGTCTCTCTCTTCCTTACCTCTTAGGATTATTTCAGTCTCGCTCGATCTTTCTTCGCGTTTGGTCTGGTCTCTCGGTGAATTGAACCTGGACTTACAAGGGAAGGACGCGGACTTCGGGTCACCGATTTTGAAAAGGCTTATATATGTTATAGTACTCTACTAGAAGAGTACTTGAGCAAAGGGATAGGGCGCAACTCTCAGCTGTTTTCGAGAAAAACCGGTTTAAAGTTTTTAGAGCTCCTTATATACCGATCGCGTTAGACCTATTTTCGAGAAAAGCGCGTAGCTCAGGCACTAAGTCCCTAACTATCACGCTGCTGGCTCAGGTTCGATTCTTGCCAACACTTTTTTTTTTTTTTTTATTTAATCTAGCAAATAGTTATTTATTATATTATTATGTTAAATATGTAATATAATATTATGTAAAATTAAATTAATTTAATTAACAATTGTGTCTTTTATTAAAAATTTGCACTTTTAATTTCTTTTTATTGAATTTACTGAATATAATTTTTAATTAACATTTTATTGAATTTACTAAATATTATTTCAATCAACAATCTTATCATTTTACATGTTGTTCCACAGAGCTCTATAAAAATCGTGCACGATACACCCATAAAGCAATAATCGGACGGTCCTGACCACACACACCGCACGGCAACGCATTCACCTATGTACACATGCATATCACATTTGGCGACGTCAATTTAAGGGATACGGGATGTCGTTGACCCGGCTCTTGTCTTTCCTCAGTCAGTATTTTTCCGTGAAAGATCATGTGACCGCGACGACGACCAATGCGGTCCCTGACCTTTTATGCCTCCAATCATAGACCACTGTTCCTCTCTTAACAACGAAAGAGTAGGGATAAGATCGGTCAAGGCTGGGAAAAGGGGATCGCGAGTCAGTGAAAGAACGAAAGCGATATCGGGTACATGGGCGAAAGCGTACAGTGTCGAGACAATCAGAACCAAACCGTATACGAAGATTGTGTAACCCAAGATCACCCCAGGCGTTGCCAACGAGTGGCTCAAGGCTACGGCCTTTAGGCGTTGCTACACGGTGGCTCAGGGTGAATCTCTAGGCAAAGTTACACTACAAACACAGTGTCGTCTCAATGCGCGAGTGCGACCACGATAAACTATAGTATACATTTCTATAACAATTCGTGTAATCCTTAATAAATCACATACGTGGATGCTAATACCAGCGCTTTTGATTTGTGAGACCATCCAACAAACAATCAACGTCAAAATTGAACGCGAAACCACAGTACCACCTTAAACCGTGGTATTGAAGACGGAACATTTGGTGCCTCCTGTGAGGTCTCGCAACCCAAACAAAGGAGGATAGAACCTTCCACATCCACACCCACCAGTGCGGACGACAGCATTACGCATACCACGAGATTTAAGATTACAATAGACAAAAGTAAGTCGTTTGGTCTCTTATCACATTTTACACAAACGATGGCTGATAGAATCAAAGTACTTGTACAATAACGTACGTCATTGAAATCTCAAATCACTAATTTGAACAATGTCCTCGACAAAGGCCCAGCGGACAATTCCTTGATAAAACTACGTATGAAGCGTCTCACCGATTTATATCACGCGTTCGAAGATTACAACGATGAACTCGCGATATTAGATCCGAACGAAACGCATCAAATCGAGTTTACGAGCGTACAAGATCGTTTTTATTCTCTCGCCAGCAGAATCGAGAATATTCTACGCGCATCCAATATGTCCGAAGCGAGTACTAGCGCATCAGTCGAAGAGACTCGGAACGATAATGTAGGATTCGCAACATCCAATAGGAAACGGCGGATCAAGTTGCCGGAAGCACCGCTGCCGACTTTCGATGGAAATCACGAAAATTGGTTATCGTTTAAAAACACTTTCCAAAGCATAATAGGTTCGCAAACGGATTTATCCGATATTGACAAACTTCATTACTTGAAGGCGGCGTTGACCGGTGAGGCGGCTAAAAAGATACGAATGTTCGAGATAGACGGAATAAATTATACAAAGGTGTGGGACGTACTCGAGCGTTCCTATCAAGTCAAACGCATTCTAATACCGCGACATCTTTCATTGATCTTGAATTTACCAGTATTAGACAAAGAATCTACGAGCGGTTTGTCACGTATAGCAGATGATACACAACAGCATGTCGCATCCCTAAATGCGCTAGGAGTTTCCGTCGGACCCGAAATACTCGTGCACATTTTAGAAAGTAAATTGCCAAAAAATACATTAGAGAGATGGGAAACAACTCTCGAAAGAGACGAATTTCCAACTCTCGATCAATTGTACGAGTTTTTGTACAAATCCGCGGTTAGCGCGTCAAAACGCGAAAGGACAAAGACGTCAGAAACGGAAAGAGATAAAAGAGAACCCCCGGTGAAGAGGAAACGCTCCTCTTCGTCAAATCAGGCATTCTTTACAGACAACTCGCGAGGATGCATAATCTGCAAGAACAAACGTCATCCCTTATATTTATGCGACAGATTTAAACAGTTGCCGGTGCAGGAGCGTATTGACACAGTAAAGAAAGCAAAGATTTGCTACAATTGCTTGCGCTCACATAGGGGTACCGCTTGCAAATTTTCTAATTGCACCGTATGTCAAAAACGACATAATACGCTCTTGCATAGTGACAATTATACGAAAGTAAGTAAATCTGAGGCGACAAAAGCCGAATCTATCCAGGCCGAATGACCCATCGCAACGATCGACAACGTATCAACGAGCCTCGCGACGTTACACTTTTCGATGCCCCAGCTTATGACCACTGCGCTCGTATATATACAGGATCGTAAGGGAAAATTAATAAAATGCCGTGCCCTACTCGATACGGGTGCTACCGCGAATTTTATTTCGGAATCTATCACGAAACAGTTGAACGTACAAGCAACCACACATCCGATGCCGATTGGTGCAATAAACAGCATGAGCACTATATCAAAGGGTATAGTACAGATTACTTTGCAATCTATATATGACAGTTTTCGTAAGACTTTAAATTGTTTGACTATACCATCCATTTCTGATCTGGTTCCATCAGAAATTTTCCCTCGCGATCCAGTTACCATCGAATATACGTTTGGCAGATCCGGAATTCCATTTACCACGTTCCGTTGATCTACTCATTGGTTCCGGGGCGACGTTATCGTTGTTTGCGGTCGGTCAAATAAATTTGTCTCACAAAAATCACGACTTATATCTACAAAAAACGCGTCTAGGCTGGGTAGTCGCAGGCAGTGCGTCTCTTCAAGCTCGATCGAAACCTACTTGTTATGTAACAAATATAGAAAACCTCTTACTCAAATTTTGGACGATCGAAGAGGTCGCGTCAAGGAAACCGCAATCCGAGGAAGAAATCAAATGTGAAACACACTTCACACGAACGGTCTCTCGGAACGAGGACGGACGTTACATAGTTTGCCTCCCATTTCGCAATACAGATAAACGACTCGGGGAATCGCGAACTATTGCGCTTAAACGCTTATTATCGTTAGAACGTCAATTGAAAGCGAATGCAGCCCTGAAAACCGAATACACGCGGGTAATAAACGAATACTTGAATCTAGGACACATGTCGTTGGTAGAGTACTCTGAGGAAACCGGATATTATTTGCCTCATCACGCGGTAGTAAAGAATTCAAGCAACACTACAAAGGTACGCGTAGTGTTCGATGCATCCGCAAAAACGAATAACGGCGTGTCACTAAACGACTTGTTATTAGTAGGTCCCACCATTCAAAACAATTTATTTTCACATTTACTTCGGTTTCGAACGTATAACTTCGTCATTACGGCGGACATTGAAAAAATGTATCGCCAAGTGTTATTACACAAAGATGATAGACGGTATCAACGTATTCTCTGGCGCAGAAATAACAAAATAGAGACGTTACAACTAAACACGCTTACGTTCGGCGTTTCATCCTCGCCATTTTTAGCAATCCGTACAGTTCAGAAGCTCGCGGAAGACGAATACTTGGCACATCCCAAAGCTGCTGAGATTCTCAAATCGCATCTTTACGTGGACGATTTGTTAACCGGAGCTAAGACAATCGACGAGGCTCGGGCGATCAGAGATGAGATAATCAAATTATTAGCTCGAGGCGGATTTTCCATTAGGCAATGGGCGTCGAACGATAGGCGCATAATTAATGATTTGCCTTCCGACATGTTACATGCAAACGTTGCATTAAATATAGATCGCACTTTAAAAACGTTGGGGATAACGTGGAGAACCGACGACGACAAAATATATTATTTAACCAATCCAATCGAAAGCTCCGGGCAAGTAACAAAGAGAAAAATTCTATCGGAGATCGCGAAAATTTTTGATCCCTTAGGATTGCTAGGTCCGATCATTCTACGTGCCAAGAAAATAATGCAAGACGTGTGGCGGTGCGGCGTGCAATGGGACGAATCGGTCCCACAAGCCATACACACCGAATGGTCGGAATTTGCCAGGCAGTGGGAATCAATAGATAAACTCTCATTCGATCGTAAATTATTCGCCGAAGAATGTCAAGACATACAATTACACGGGTTCAGCGACGCTAGTAACATCGGCTACGGCGCATGCATATACGTACGCTCGCGCGGAAAACAAGGAAACGTAATAGTTAGATTGATAAGTGCTAAATCGCGAGTTGCTCCGCTAAAAACGGTCACCATTCCGCGGTTAGAACTATGCGGCGCGTTATTACTAGCCCAACTCTATCGTGAGGTGCGTGAGGCATTGAACCTCGTTATCGATAAAAGGGTTTTCTGGTGCGACTCGACCATTGTGTTACACTGGTTAAACACGGCCCCTCACTTATTGAAAACATACGTAGCGAACCGTGTCCTAAATATATTGGAAATAACCGATTCGTGCGATTGGCGGCATGTCAAATCCGAAGAAAATCCCGCGGACATAATCTCAAGGGGACAGCTACCGTATAACCTCTCGCAAAATCAATCGTGGTTCACCGGGCCTCCGTGGTTAATCAAAGAAGAGCTCGAATGGCCTAACGAAATCATGCGATCCATACAGTTGCCGGAATTAAAGGGGAATACATGTTTAGTCAGCCATCACGACGGTCTCGGTATCTTAGATCGATTTTCCTCGTATTCAAAGTTGCTCAGAGTCGTCGCATATTGTCTACGCATACGCCCCACTAAGAGGCGTAACGGATTTTTATCCGTAGAAGAAATAAACGAAGCGGAAATCCGCATCTTAAAATTGCTTCAGACTACTCAATTTCACGGCGACTTTAAATTATTAAACAAATCTTCGAAAGGTAAAGACAAATTCGCTAATTTAGAAAAAGTTCCGTTTCTCGATCAGAACGGTTTGATTCGTGTGGGAGGACGTCTCCAAAGGTCGAATCTCACATACACGCAAAAACATCCGATTTTGATTCCGAACCGACATGACTTGACCGATCGTATTATACGGGAAACCCATGAAAAACATTTTCACGCAGGTATACAAACAACATTATACATGTTACGTCAAAAATTTTGGATCCCGGACGGCCGGAATCAGGTCAGGAAAATCGTTCGTTCGTGTGTCCGTTGCTCGCGTTTTAGGCCTAACACCGTCGCATACAAAATGGGAAATCTTCCAGCGACTCGGGTGCGCCCAGCCATCCCGTTTTCTAATACTGGTGTTGATTACTGTGGTCCATTTCATATAAAAGAACGGAAGTTTCGGAATCGAAACCGCATTAAAGTATACATCTGTGTATTCGTGTGCATGGCTATAAAGGCCATTCATCTCGAGGTGGTCAGCGATCTGACTTCCGAGGGCTTCCTAGCAGCCTTACGTAGATTTACCTCGAGACGAGGTCTGCCCGAGAATATCTATTCGGATAACGGTACTAATTTTGTAGGCGCAAATAACCAGCTCAAAGATCTATTTGCTTTGATTAATTCGGAAGAACATAGAACCCTCGTAAACAAATTCGCGAACAATCATCGTATCAACTGGCACTTTATACCGCCAGCGGCCCCTCACTTCGGCGGGTTGTGGGAGTCGTCAGTAAAGCTTTTTAAACACCACTTCAAAAGAGTTGTAGGAGATTCTTTATTCACCTTCGAGGAATTGAACACGTTCACTGTCGAAGTCGAGGGCATTTTAAATTCAAGACCTATCCACTCAATTTCGTCTGATCCAAACGACTTGCTCGCACTATCTCCCGCACATTATTTAATTGGCAAACCAATAACCGCCCTGCCCGAGGGAGATTTTACGTCTGTTCCAGCAAATCGTCTGTCGACTTGGCAACAAATATTACCAAAGTACGACAAGATTTCTGGTCACGCTGGAGCCTCGTAAATATAAAAAATCTAAATTTTTATTTTTTTTTTAAATTAATGGTTAACAGATTAATAATATAGATTTAAAAAGAATATAAATTACAGAATTTATTTTGCTATTTCTTCCTTTCATCTCAACGTCACGCCACACGCCACAGCATTGCGCGCGTAACACGTTACTGCGGTTACCATGGTTACCGCGCGCGAGATTTAAAAGATGGAGAGGCAACCCGGCCCGTCTGGCAGCACTGCTTAAGCCTTGGAGGTATCGTGCTCATTAAGGACAAGGGTCTACCCTGCACACAATGGATGCTTGGTAAAATTACGCAGTTGCATCCGGGAGAAGACGGCATAACGCGGACCGTTACTCTCCAAACTACATCCGGCGAAATGAAGAGATCTACCAAATATCTTTGCCCATTACCAACCGAACAACAGTCATAGGTCAATTGTATGCTAAGAAGTCACACCAAACCCAAATATTATATCAAACACAATATTATAATGCGAATATTTCGACACATACGATGCGACGATCATCAAACAGGTGATCGGTTCTCCCTCTCACCGGGGGGAGGATGTTCCACAGAGCTCTATAAAAATCGTGCACGATACACCCATAAAGCAATAATCGGACGGTCCTGACCACACACACCGCACGGCAACGCATTCACCTATGTACACATGCATATCACATTTGGCGACGTCAATTTAAGGGATACGGGTCGTTGACCCGGCTCTTGTCTTTCCTCAGTCAGTATTTTTCCGTGAAAGATCATGTGACCGCGACGACGACCAATGCGGTCCCTGACCTTTTATGCCTCCAATCATAGACCACTGTTCCTCTCTTAACAACGAAAGAGTAGGGATAAGATCGGTCAAGGCTGGGAAAAGGGGATCGCGAGTCAGTGAAAGAACGAAAGCGATATCGGGTACATGGGCGAAAGCGTACAGTGTCGAGACAGTCAGAACCAAACCGTATACGAAGATTGTGTAACCCAAGATCACCCCAGGCGTTGCCAACGAGTGGCTCAAGGCTACGGCCTTTAGGCGTTGCTACACGGTGGCTCAGGGTGAATCTCTAGGCGAAGTTACACTACAAACACAGTGTCGTCTCAATGCGCGAGTGCGACCACGATAAACTATAGTATACATTTCTATAACAATTCGTGTAATCCTTAATAAATCACATACGTGGATGCTAATACCAGCGCTTTTGATTTGTGAGACCATCCAACAAACAATCAACGTCAAAATTGAACGCGAAACCACAGTACCACCTTAAACCGTGGTATTGAAGACGGAACACCGACAGAACGGGACGCAGGCCTCCCTTTACCTCTCACCACCGAGGCGTAGGACCCGGTAAAAACCGGGCCCACGCCTCCCGAACTGCCCTGGGGGGCGCAAAAAATGCCCCCCAGAGCAGGAACACCTCGACGATGGCTCCCCCGTCAAGCGGAGGAGCCCCTCAAGCACCGCCAGGGCCCTCTCAAAGAGAAGGACCCTGGCCCCCTCAGACGCATCACCCGCAGGCGCATTCTTAGGCAGGGGGCCTGCGTCGCACCCCCTGCCCGGTGTGTCGCATGATGACGACGTGCGGAGGGCCACACCACTCCCCCCACGCCGGCCCCTGGGGCTCCGAGACCCCTGGGGCGGTACGTTCATCATATCTTTGACCATCTCTATCCATATAATGTAATTTTTTTACGTGGTTGTCTTCCACGGGAGGTTATATCGGAGACTCCACTCCTAGGTCGGCTGGGATAACCCTCCTCACGAGCCCGACCTGCCTGGGTTTTTTAACATGGTTTTCCTTCCATGTGTGAGCTCTTAGACCCCCCTTTTTTTTGGTGACCCAGCGGAAATCTTTTATACCCGGGGGAGTCTCCAGGGGTATGTGGGACTCTATTGAGTGAAAAAAATAGAAAAGATGGAAGAAGCTGGACCTTCTAGGGAAGGGAATAAGAAGTATCCCTCCCGGCATACCCACTAAAACCGCTGGGGGGTGCCTGTCCTTGGCCCATAGTGAGGGGTGGAGGGGTATCGCTACGGAGCATTCGTCCCTCCACCCCTCGGGCGTGGCCGTATACGGCCTATGCCCGGGGAGAGGGGTGAGATTAGTCGCCCCTCTCCCACACGGCATGGACTTCGGCCGTATACGACCTCATTCTTGGGGAGGGGGAGACTTTTGATAGCTTCCCCCTCCCATCGACCGGGGGGAGGGGAGGGCGTTAGCCCCCCCTCCCATAACCGCTGTTATAAATGATATGGGGAAGGTCCGGCACCCCGAGATCTCCCCCGCCCCTCCTGGTGATATTGGGGGGCTGGGCTGCCCAGGAGCCCCCGCCCCTGGGACAGCCCCCGCCGGGAGGGAAGGGTAAAGGTTCCCTCCCGGCTTCCTCTTGCAAAGATGGGGAGGGGGAATAAGTCCCCCTCCCCTAGGAGGGGACGTTGGAATATAAAGAAAAAGTTGTTGCCCCTATTTTTACTTGGACCAGGACAATCGTCCTGGCCCTCGGGGGACCCCCCCCCGTCTTAATTATGCCCGTAGATGGGCTGGGAGCCGGCGGGGGATATTCATGTTCCTCCTGAAACGAGGAGGACCCCCGCCGTCTCCATCCGTGTTGCCCCTCTGTGAGGGGGCGGGAGGGGAGGGAGGAGGTAAGACCTCCACCTCCCCTCTCCTAATCCTCTCTGCCTCCTCCTTCTGCGAAATGACTCTCTCGCAGAAGGAGACTGCCCGCCATTTCGGCTCTTCCTCTACCATTCCCCTAATAAGGGAAGGGAGGGAGAGGTCGGTGCCAACCACATCGACCAGAGCCCGGCGCTCTGTGTCCCAGGCAGGACATTCCGCCAGAGTGTGTTGCGCCGAGTCCTGGTCGGCCGCGCAGTGGTGACACCGCGTCGTACGCTCCCGACCGATTCGGTGCAGGTAGTCTCCGAAACAGAGCTCTGTGAAGTTAGCCTACCAAAATCAACTTTGTCTAACTTTTCACAATTGTAGCTAATTGTTGGTCGTTTGTTGGTTATTGTTGGTTTAATTTTAACGTTTGTTGGTTGTTAATTTAATTGTTATTAGCAAAATAAATATCAGTGTGAAGTTAGCCTACTAAGTTAGCCTAATAAGAATTTTTAATGTTTTTCCAATTCTTACAAGTCAAATTGATAGAAAATCGATTGTTGGTTTTAATTGTGCCATTTGGAATGATTGTTGGTGGATTATTTATTAATTATAACAAAATAATGATTTTCAATAGCGCACATATTGCGCATGCGCGACTCTTAACCTGACATTAGTTACTCTGGAAATAACTAGATCTTGATGTGTTCCACAACTCACTGGTAGTACTGCAAATCTATAGTTTACGTATATCATTGTACATTTTCAATAAATTTCGGAACTCAACCAATGTTATTTGCCGAGGCCGCAGTTGAACGGTATATCTGTACGATTAATTTTTGTTTATTATTAGCAATTTATGTTAAAAATTTCTTTCAATAATAAATTTTCCTGTGATAATCATGTTACACATTTTCGTACACACTCATCTCGTATCACATTGAATTGACATCATAACATAACATAGCCAAGCATATTTTTGTTACGTTATTTTTAAGTTTACTCATTGTCATTTACTAATTATTTAATTTCAAATGGATGAGTTTGTACATAGCAGTGAGACTATATTTAATTATTTTACGTGCATCATTATTATTAATGATTCAAATATGTTCATGATTATTATTAATTTTTTTCTTTTTAGAGCAATGGAAAGTGAAATTGCTGATATGCCAGAAGTTGTTAAATAGTCTAATAGAATTTATTTGACAATTACACCGGCTATTTATTTTGAAAAAGTAAGGTTCTAATTGATTTATTCATATATTTGCTCATTTAAACAAAAGCACAAGAAAAACTTTTGCCTTTGTTTTGCCAAGGATGCTTTTGCTAAGTAGCTTCAATAATACTTCTGTATTTTTTAAATTGGTGCAAAATTTGGCAGCATGAGTAAAGAATCAAATTATGTTTGGTCGTTTGTTACATCGTATACAAATTCGACAAAATCGACAAAATATTTTAACTCTTGCTCGTAAAAATCAGTCTAATAGAATTTATTAGAGGATTGATAGAAACACTCCTCTTTCTATTATTCCTCTAATGGGCCTTCTACAATAAGATATTAGTCGCAAGTCGTAAGCGAATAAACCAATATTAGTTGAATTTAGACAAGAATAATCGAATATGATTGGTCTATTCGCTTACGACTTGCGACTAAGATTGTAGAAGGCCTCTAATAAATTCTATTAGACTAATATTTTTATGATGATAGATGATGTGAATTCAATAAAAAGAAATTAAAAGTGCAAATTTTTAATAAAAAACACAATTGTTAATTAAATTAATTTAATTTTACATAATATTATATTACATATTTAACATAATAATATAATAAATAACTATTTGCTAGATTAAATAAAAAAAAAAAAAAACAGTGTTGGCAAGAATCGAACCTTATTACATATATTGATAGTTAGGGATATTATTATACATATTATTATATACTTTTCTTATTTTAAGTATGTTTGTTAATGTTTTTTTTACACATAGCATGTAAAATCTGCAGATTTTTTGTTAAATTAATTTTATCTTTCAAAATATTAAATTTTAATGTATATTGTTTTATTTCTAACAATTATTAATTATAAATAACAATTATAATTGTTATAAATAACAATTATAAACAAATTTTGTTGATGCATATTTTTTTCTTTTAATTTACAAATATATTTGATATATTATAGCTCCACGCATTCATTATTCACATCAATGTAATTTTCATCGTTGAATTGTATAAAGTAAATGTTTTAATTTTGACATCTGCAATAATAACTTATTGAACTTAATTGTATATTTATTTTATATAATGAAAATTATCATATTTTAATAACTTTTCTGGTTTTGTGTTTTTTAATGTTTTTTTTAACACATATAGCCATGTGAGATCTGCAGATTTTTTGTTAAATTAATTTTTTTTTGAAAATATTGAATTTTAATTCATATTATTTTATTTCTAAAAATTATTAATTATAAACAAATTTTTCGATGTATATTTTTTTCTTCAATTTTATTTATTTACAGATATATTTCATGTATTATTATGGCTCCGCAAGCAAAAATTTCTGTTGACAATGCAGTACAAATTATTGAAAAATATATTGAGTTTTTTGTAAGTGATGACTTGCCCAGGTTTTCTGCAGATGTTTGGAAGCAGATGAGTAAAGAATCAAATTATGCTTGGTCGCCTGATGCATGGTATATAAACATTCGTCAAAATCGACGAAATATTTTAACTCTTGCTCGTGAAAAAAAAGGTATTCCAATACAAACAGAAATTTCATTGTCTAATGAAGGTTTTATTGATGAAGAAAAATGTAATGTCAAATCATCAAACAGTAATTTTTCTTCTGGTTCTGATTCCCAAAATCCGAACAAATTATGGTTTGATTTAAAGTTATCCAGCTCAGAATGGGAAAAAATAAAACCTGACAAATATGCTCCACATCAATTAAAAAAGTATACTTGGACAAATATTATCGCAGACGCTATCTGGCGAGAGTATCGTTTTCCTTGCGCCTTTGTTTTTAAACAAGCAAATGTGAATAAATCAGTTAATGGGTCTTACTTTTTTAAAATAAATGGTCGATGTAAGGATGAAGTTTGTAACAACAAAATTATTGTAATTGCTGATAACAGTCCAAAAGATGATGGTGTTTTTTTGAGAATTAAATGTCGAGATACTAAAAATGAAGAGCATGCAATAGTTAAACGTCCTTTAAATGGAATCAATAGAAAAAACGCTGGTAAAATATTAAAAGGCCAAAGTATTGAATCATACAGAAGAAAAATCGCTGAAAAAAATATGAAAGAAGGAGAAAATGAACCACCATTTCTTGCGAGTGCCGCCGTTCTTCGTCAAGCAAAAAAAGAACAAAATGATAATGAATTAGGAATTAAGCCTTCAAGTGTCAAAGATGTTATTAAATTTATCGAAGAAATGGCATTCATTGGACCGCACAAAAATAATATTCAAACAATAAGTCTAAAACCATTTTTTGTTGTCTATAATACAACTCATCAACACAATGCATATAAGAAATATTATCGCATCAGTGATCATCCAAAAATTTCTATTGATTCAACGGGTAGCTTGATCAAAAATTTAAAACGTTGTGATGGAACGTCGAGCAGTCATGTATTCTTATATGCAATAGTCATAAATTATAAAGGATCTTCTTTAGGCATCAACCATATGCTGTCAGAACGACATACGATCGATGTAATAGAATATTGGCTACGACAATGGCAAAGGAAAGAAATTTCGTTACCTATTGAAGCTGTGTCGGATTATTCGAGAGCATTACTGTGTGCAATGTCTTTAGCATTTAATAACATCACAATCAAGGACTATATTGATAAATGTTTCATGTGGGCAAATGAAAATAAGGACAAAAATGAATCTCGTTGTATAAAAACTTATATCCGAGTAGATGTAGCCCATCTTATTCATTTGGTAACTCGATGGAATTGCTTCAGAGATAAAAGACAACCATATTTGAAAAAATTTTATGTTCGATGCGTAGCGTTAATGATTGAATGTAATACTATAAAAGAATTTGAAAAAATCTTTTTTCTGACATGTATTGTGGCACTTCAAACATATGAAGATTCAAGTACTACGGTACCATTTATCAATTCTGTAAAAAATGCTAGAATATGTTTAGAAGATTTAATTGCTACTAGAAGCAAAGAGATAAAGAAAACTGAATTGTTAGCGGACGCTTACGTTGAAGTTAAAATGAAAAATATTGAAATTGACTTAAATAGAAATAATAAAGTTATTACCAAGACGCGAGAATGGATTCAAAATTTAATATTACTTGCTGGAGAAAAAAAACCTGGAGTAAACTTAAATCCATTCTATATGCCACATTTTATTGAAAAACTCGAAAAACTTGCAAGTGAATTTCCTTTATGGACGAATGTCATTATATCGAACAGTGAACATGCAACTTCAAGCTATGTTGAAAGTTATTTTAATTACATAAAAAACAGAATGTTAGCTGAGTATGGAAAACCACTTGCAGCACATAAATTTTTAAAAATTCATCTGACAGATCTGATTGGAAACAGTTTAATTTTTATTTCAAAATTGAAAGAGCTACCTCAAAGTAAAAAATCATCGACTTACGATTTTAATTCACGTACAATAAAAACATCAATTTTAAATGATCAAGAAAATCATCAATCGGATAGACAATCATTTGTCAACTCATTGCAAAAAAGTATTTCAATTTCAGATCTGTCAGATGAATTTTCAAAAACTATGAACTCTGATAAAAATTCACTAACTATCAAGAAAAAACTTGGAGATGATGACGTGAATGAAAATAGTATTCTCGACAAATTAAATTTAAATAATTCTGAATTTGAAATACACAATGAATCTATTGATTCTGATTTATTAAAGTCACCGCTGAAAGAAAATTGCAATGATTCGGATTTATTTACAACAGAAAATTGGAAAGGATTAATTAAAATTGAAAATGATAATGTTGATAAAAACAAATTATCGTATTCAAATTCAAAAAATCTTGAAATTGACTCTTTAATTCAAAATCATGCTACTAATACTTCAGTGATGGTAAAAAATCATTTAGAAACTAAAGTGAAGAAGCCTAGTCTCTATTTCAAGCCTTTTCCAGAAATACGAAACTTCAACGAATTGCATATTAAAAAAAGCAATTTAAATCATACAATACAGCCAAAAGAAAATCTTAAAAATGGACTGCGATTAAAACCTGTTACAATAAATAGAGAAGTTGTGTTTGTTACTCAAACTTGCGGATTTGATGCGATAGCACAGATTTTATATACAGCAGTTTTAGATGATCCTGATTATAAGTCTTACATCCAGTCATCTAAAAATAAAATGCTACAGTTTATATTTCATTTTAGTCAAACAGGTTTAACAGAAAAATTGTACACTGAAAGAGCATTAATTTTACAAGAAATTTATCCAATAAAAAATTTTAATAAATTGAACGAAAATAAAAGAAATGTTATAAATGCTAATGATTCCGTTGTTAATATATGGAATAAGTTATTTAAAGATGAACCAAGTGTTAACAAACTTTTCGAATGTAATAACAATGACTGCAATATTATAAAAACATCATTTCCTTCAATGTCGGTTAATTTTAAAACGATTGCACAAAAAGGATTTAAAGATTTACGTAATAGTATCAATTTTGAAGAATGTACACTTAATAGAAAATGTCGAACAAAATCTTGCAACAGGATTGGAATAGAAAAAATGTGCGCTAATTATCAAATTTTTATTGAACTTGATGTACGAACTCAAGAGAATCCAAATACAAGCTTGAAATGCTCATTGCAAGATTTTCCCTTGTCTATTAATTTTGGAAATAAATATAGGTATGATTTTTCCATATAATTTTACTTCTGATATTATAAAAATGTTCTTTATAAATTTATTAAATCAAATTCTTTTAGGCTAGTGGGCATAATTGCATATGAACCAGGACATTTCTTTGCATTTTGTAAGAGATCCAATGGACATTGGCAAAAATATGATGATATGATTGATCTAATTGAAGAATTAGTGAATCCAAAAACACAAATCACTCCACATGCTGCAATATACATACAGTCAGTTAAATAATAATATATATAAGTAAATTATATACATATATAATATAAATAATATATATATAATATAAATAATATATATATAAATTAAAATTTTTATTTGCCGAGGCCGCAGTTGAACGGTATATCTGTACGATTAATTTTTGTTTATTTTATTTATTTTTTATTTTACAAAAAAGATATAAACACAAAAATTACATACAATAAACAAAATATCCATTACATACATACATATCCATTACAAATATACATAAAATATTCATGTGTTTTACTTTTGACATTAAATACACAATAAACAATAAATTTGCAAGTATATTATAATAGGATAGGTAAACAAGCACTAACATTTAAATCCTGATATATTTATTATAGAAGAGAACTTTATATATACTTTTATTATAGAAGAGACTAACTTATAAGTTATATGTGAAAAAAAACATAAATGTTATAATAATTATTTAATTGTTTCTCATTTAATATAATAAAATCAGTTATATTTTAATTGTCTTTTATTTAATGCTAACTAAATCAGTCTCACTTTCCATTGCTCTAAAAAGAAAAAAATTAATAATAATCATGAACATATTTGAATCATTAATAATAATGATGCACGTAAAATAATTAAATATAGTCTCACTGCTATGTACAAACTCATCCATTTGAAATTAAATAATTAGTAAATGACAATGAGTAAACTTAAAAATAACGTAACAAAAATATGCTTGGCTATGTTATGTTATGATGTCAATTCAATGTGATACGAGATGAGTGTGTACGAAAATGTGTAACATGATTATCACAGGAAAATTTATTATTGAAAGAAATTTTGGTAATACTTAAGAATACGGGCTTTCGCTCAGTTTTCGTTGAAACTTCGCGATATTGCGTATTTTGGTCCGTAAAACACGAATATGAAAGTTAAAAACGTCGCTCTATTCGTCGCTCGCTGTTATAACGTGTTGAAAATTGACAGTTTCGGGGTTATGAATCCTGTCATACCGACGATGTACAGACTGTCTGAGCATGCGTAGTGACGTAACGCAGGTCAGCTGACCATGCTAGCGCCACAAAGTGCGCGAATTTCAAAAAGGATACAAGTAAAGTTAAACGCGCAGGGGGTCCCGGGGCTTTGCGCGACTTTCCACGCGTATACTTTACAACGCAAAGCGAGGTTCCACATGGGTTTGCGCGACTTTCCACGCGTATATTTTTCAACGCAAAGCGAGGTTCCACATGGGTTCGCGACTTTCCACGCGTATACTATTCTACTGCGTTCGCCGCCTCCCCCGCCCCCCTCCCCGCAAAGCGGGGGAGGGAGGGATGGGGGTTGAGGCGGTGAGAGAGTCAAGTTCCACATTGTTGGCCACGCCTCCAAGCAGCGAGTTTGTTATAAAAAAAAATGAAATGAACGACTTTGAATGACTTGTGAAATAAATCTTCGCCTTACTAAATCGATGAGTCTACGTTATACTAAAAATGATTGAAACCGAAAAGATTAGCACAGACCTGCAGGGCATTAGCCTGACGCAAGGTGAGGGGACGCGTGGGGAAACGTCGCGAGTAGAAACGTCCTACCTCGTACAGAAATCTCGCCGATCTATTCGGTACCTTTCAATCGGACGACGTATCGATTTCAACGATACAAAGTAATCCCGAGACAAGAGATATCCGTGATAAATTGTACGCGACGGCAAATTTCTTTTTGTAATAGAATTCGGTACGTGATAGTGGGGGGGCTTCGCCCCCCTGATGACTTATACAAAATTAGAATATTGTATTAATTAATTTATTAACTTGTCAAATAAATTTAAATTATAACAAACTCGCTGCTTGGAGGCGTGGCCAACAATGTGGAACTTGACTCTCTCACCGCCTCAACCCCCATCCCTCCCCCCCCGCTTTGCGGGGAGGGGGGCGGGGGAGGCGGCGAACGCAGTAGAATAGTATACGCGTGGAAAGTCGCGAACCCATGTGGAACCTCGCTTTGCGTTGAAAAATATACGCGTGGAAAGTCGCGCAAACCCATGTGGAACCTCGCTTTGCGTTGTAAAGTATACGCGTGGAAAGTCGCGCAAAGCCCCGGGACCCCCTGCGCGTTTAACTTTACTTGTATCCTTTTTGAAATTCGCGCACTTCGTGGCGCTAGCATGGTCAGCTGACCTGCGTTACGTCACTGCGCATGCTCAGACAGTCTGTACATCGTCGGTATGACAGGATTCATAACCCCGAAACTGTCAATTTTCAACACGTTATAACAGCGAGCGACGAATAGAGCGACGTTTTTAACTTTCATATTCGTGTTTTACGGACCAAAATACGCAATATTGCGAAGTTTCAACGAAAACTGAGCGAAAGCCCGTATTCTTAAGTATTACCGAAATTTTTAACATAAATTGCTAATAATAAACAAAAATTAATCGTACAGATATACCGTTCAACTGCGGCCTCGGCAAATAACATTGGTTGAGTTCCGAAATTTATTGAAAATGTACAATGATATACGTAAACTATAGATTTGCAGTACTACCAGTGAGTTGTGGAACACATCAAGATCTAGTTATTTCCAGAGTAACTAATGTCAGGTTAAGAGTCGCGCATGCGCAATATGTGCGCTATTGAAAATCATTATTTTGTTATAATTAATAAATAATCCACCAACAATCATTCCAAATGGCACAATTAAAACCAACAATCGATTTTCTATCAATTTGACTTGTAAGAATTGGAAAAACATTAAAAATTCTTATTAGGCTAACTTAGTAGGCTAACTTCACACTGATATTTATTTTGCTAATAACAATTAAATTAACAACCAACAAACGTTAAAATTAAACCAACAATAACCAACAAACGACCAACAATTAACTACAATTGTGAAAAGTTAGAAAAGTTGATTTTGGTAGGCTAACTTCACAGAGCTCCGAAACAGCCGTGTCCGGAGAGTACCTGCACCATACGGAATGTAAGACCACGTCCGCACCTGCCTACCCACTGTGGTAGACAGGGCTGGATGGCGCTGGTGGTCCTCACGCCCGCCCGGGCGCCCTGGCAGGCTTTTCTTCTTTCCTCGGCCACGGCCCTTGGCGAAAGATTAGCCCGCCCAACCCCCCCCCCCCGGTTTCCTCGTACGCCGATAAAGTTCGGCGTACGAGTCCGCCAAGAGGGGTATGGGGAGAAGGCCCGCCAGGGCCGTGGCGGCTGCATGCGACGTGGTGCGGTATGCCCGAACCGCTCTAATGGCCAACCGACGTTGCACACGGTTGACCGAGGTAACTATGTGTCGGTTGACCGAAGCGGCCCGGTGCCACGCCGGTGCTCCATACAATAGCACCGACTGCACCACGTTCGCATACAGCCTACGTACCTTATAACTAGGACCACCAACATTGGACAGGAGGCGGCTCAGACTAGCCGCCATCTTATCCGCTCTGGGGGTAACCTTCTCGAAATGGTCTCTAAACCCCCAGATCCCATCCAGAGTGAGACCCAGGTATTTCATATTGGGCCCCACCCAGACGCGATCTTCCCCTACCCATATTTGGGTAGGGGGAGGTCGCCCCTTGTCCTTGCTGTAGAAGAACAACGCTTCTGTCTTCTCAGGGGCGACCTCCATTCCCATTGTCGTTACGGAGCGTACGACTGCACGGACGGCGACGTTGACGCCGTCTCGCGCGTCCCTCCAAGTCCTCCCCCGAGACACCACCAAAGTGTCATCTGCATAGCAAAACAGGTGGGTGCCTCGGGGGAGAGCCGTGCGGAGTACCCTATTATACGCGAGGTTCCATAACAGGGGCCCCAGCACTGACCCCTGTGGAACCCCGCAGGTCATCGGCCTGCCCACTGCCAGCTCCTCCCGGTTCATGTAGAGGAGCTGCCTGCCCCGGAAATAATCCGAGACTACCTCTCGGAGGTATAGGGGGAAGCCATGATATTCCATGGCTTCCCCCACCCATTCCCAGGGGAGGAATTAAAGGCGTTGACGATGTCCAAGGACACCGCCAACGCCACGTCTCTCTCCCCAGTAATCCGGTCCGAGAGGGCCTTGACGGACATAATAGCGTCCGTAGTCGAACGGCCCTCTCGGAATCCGAATTGGACCTCTGAGAGGTCAGGACCTACCCGAGACAGGTGCTCGACGAGGCGGTTGGCGATGATTCGCTCAAAGAACTTGCCCACCTCGTCGATCAAACAGATCGGCCTGTAGGCCGATGGGGACTCCGCCGGCTTCCCCTCCTTATGAAGTAGCACTAGTTTGGCTTGCTTCCATAAGGAGGGGAAAGTGCTCGTCCTGAGGCAAGTGTCAAAAAGATTCCTCAGGCGGGCACCTATCTCGCCTAAGGCCAGGGCCCATACGCGACCAGGCACCCCGTCCGGGCCAGGGGCCTTCCCTGCGGCACCAAGCCTCTTGGCCGCCCGGACGAGCTCGGTCTCCGAGACCCGGAACTCCTCTTCCCACGGCGGAGAAGCCCCTTTTGGAGGGATCACAGTATCCCTCCGGGGGAAAAGTTTCTCCACCGTCTTGTCGAGGAATTCGGGGTCCAGAGACTCCGCTACTGGGGGAGCCGCCGGTCTAAGCTTGTTTAATACAATTTTATAAGGGCGCCCCCAGGGGTCCCGGTCGAGCTCCGCGATCCTGGGGGCGGACGCAGGTGCTCTGGGAGCCCGAGTTCAGAAGCCCGAGCCCCCTCTCCGCCACCCAATCCAGAAGGATCCTCCCACGGGCGTCGGTGGACCGGGAACCCCACGCCTGAGCCCAGGCGTTGAAGTCCCCGGCCACCAACACGGGGTGGGGGAGGCAACGGCGCATGCCATCCCCCAATTCCCGTAAAAATTCTCTGAATTCTGGGAGGGTCCATCTGGGGGGGGGCATAAACCCCCGCGACACATAAGGCACCCCACCTCGCTATAACAAATCCTCTCCCACTCACGATAAGGGAGATGGGAGGGGAGCGAGGGGAGTGCCTCCTTACGATAGCTGCGGAGTCGTCAGTGGCCGACACCCAGTTTGGGTTAGAAACGGGCACACTGTACGGCTCCGCAATTACGCCCAGGCCCGAGTCACGCCCGGCAAGGTCCTGTAGGAACAAGTCCTGGGCCTGCCGGGCGTGATTCAGATTGGCCTGGAGGAGCCGTGTGGGCGTGAAAGCGTCTACTCGCCCACCGGCTCCCCCGGGCCCGGGCCATCAACGTCCATAGCCACTGATTCCGAGATGACAGCGGCTATGGGAATGGCCAATTTCTTGTTGGCCGGGAGGACTTCATCACTGATGACCCTAGGCAGGGCCCTCGGTTCCCGCTGCGGGAGCGGGACTTCGGTCTGTCCCCCTTTCGGGGGAAGCGAAGAGGCGGTCGCCGAACCCGCCCCCCCACTCTCCTTACTCTGTTCCCCAACAGGGGGTTGAGGGGGGGGTCGGCGTTGACTTCGTCCCCCCCTTCTTAGCCTTCTTCAAGCTGGGGGGCTTGCAAGCAGGGCCCCCCATCCTGTGGACGTGTGGTCTCCCCGCATCCCTGCAAATCATGCAGGAGACCACCGCTTCGCACGTAGCCGCCAGGTGCCCTGAGACACCGCAGCGGTAGCAACAACCGCTGCGGTCGTCATTGGGGCACCTGGCCCTCACATGGCCCACCTCCATGCAGCGGAAGCACTGCAGGGGCCTTGGCGCAAGGAGGTCCACTCCCACAGAGAACCACTGCAGGTTTAAACGACCCCCCTGCGCCGCTCTATTAGCAGCCCCTACAGGGCACCGCACCAATATGGTGCCCAATCCCCTCGGACGGGGTGAGGGCTTAAGCTCCCCCACCCTGATGTCCGAGGGTGGGCACCCTCCCTTGGCCGCCACAGCGTCGGCCACTTCCTGCGCCGTGACGGAGGGTTCCACCCCCGCAGGCGGAGGTCCGCCAATTTGCGGGGGCGGGAAACCCTCACGCCCGGTGTATTCTCGAACAGACTGGCCAATTTACCAGCCAGTCTGTCGGCTTTGCTCTCCTTATCCTGACACCTCCATAACGAGGGCCCCGGTGATTGCACCGCGTGGCTTAAGTCCGCCCGCGGGAATGCCCAACTCCCCGAGGGAGATATTCTTCTTGGCTAACGCCAGAAGGTTCGCATACTCCCCCTCGGGGCCCGTGACCACAACTGCCGCGGACTTCGGGCTCTTCCTCTTCTTCACTGCCCCCTTCTCCTGGGCCTTCCCCTTAAAGGAAAGAACCCGGGGAGAGGGGGTGGTAGGTTTCCCTTTGGGGGGGGTGGCGGCTTTTGTAGTCGCGGCCCTCTTCTTAACTTTCCTGCCCATAACCTGACTTTATACCTCCCCCTGCCGCCCAGTGTTGGTGGAGGAGGAGGGAGAAGCCGGCTGGGAGAAAGGAGGGGAGCTTCTAGAAGAAGAGGGGGCCGTCCCTTTGCTGACCGTCCCGAGATTGTTCCCTTTACGGGAAGGGAGCGAGGTTTTGGGACCAGGGGGTACTGGCGCCACCGCAGGGGTCACCGGCCTCACGGGCCCACCGTCTCGCTTACCTTTTCTCTTACCCTTCCCGACGGGGGCTTTGGCCGGAGGTGGAGCCGCACTCCACCCGGTCATGCACCCGTCCACTAGGGGGATGTCCCAACCCTGGAAGCATCTCCCGGATCCTTCTAGACACAGCCTCAACGAGACTGTCGAAATCGTTTGCCGTGGTAGGCATACCCCCCCTCCCGCTCTCCCGCACGGGCGGCAAGAGAGAGGAGAGCGCGGCCGCCCGGTTCTCCGGGAGTCTGACAGGCGGCTTCCCCTGGATCGAAGGACGAAGAGCCGGGAACTCCTCAAGGTCCTCCGGTCTGATTAACGGGGGGGACTGGCTGACCCCCGGAGGGGGACTCGGAGGTGGAGCCTCCTCAGGGAGGTCGTCCGCACCCAAACTAACCGTCTTGGAGCGGGTGATAGGGGAGTGGGGAGGGGAAGTTCGCCTCATCTCCTCTATCACCCCCTCGAGGCTGGCCACTTTTGCCTCCAGGCGGCGGTTAGCCAGGAGCACCTCCTCCAACCGTAGATTGACTGGGGAGGGCGCCCTTCTGGCCACGGGGTTGAAGAAGCCCCGCTTCGATCTTTCCACCAATGCCCCAATCCCTACTTCAAAGCACGAAGCCGCTGAGGTCAGGGCACTAACCATGCCACCCGACAGGCCGGTCGAGGACTCCGCCACCTTACGAATCTGCTTAGTTTGTTCCCTAAGCGACATCTCTATATCCTCGACAGGGGCAGACTCATACTCCCGTAGGGCCGCCGCGAGCTTCGCCTGGAATTTTCTCAATCTGAACTTTGTCTCCTGTACGGGGCAGTCCGGGTCGAACGCCCTCAGAGCAGCTCTGGCCATCACGAGCTGCTTTTTTTGCAGGGAAGCCTCAAAACGTCTGAGGGCAGTGTACTGCCCCTCATGAGTGGGATCTTTCGCTTTGCGACCTCTCGGATCCCTGGCCATCACCTTTGGAGTAGGGCCATCCATTTCCTCCTCGCTTGACGAGGCTTTTGTGACATGGACCTCACGATCACAATCCCTCTTTCTCTTGGAGGTTCTCATAAAACTCCCTTCTGAGCCAGGTGAACAAGATCTTCTGCTCCCAGGCAACTCCAGTTGGAGACTCAAAGAAACATCATCCAGCGACGTTGCCGCCGATGGATGGTTGGATCTCACTGGGCTGGTATCCATTCTATTCAAAACAACTCGTGGGAGCATACTCGACGAAGGCCTCGGCATTTGAGATGAAGAGGCGATACTGCCTCCCTCCTCATCCGATTTAGTCCCACCCCTCAGTCTGAGGGGGGGGGATGATTGGGTCGGTGATCCACTTCCTGACTGACCAGAAAGTGGATGACGACACCATCTAAGGCCGAAGCCTCTTCGCAGGCGCCAATTCGCCAGCAGGGCCTGCGGTGCACCCTGCTGGTAGCCCGTCGTCCGATGACAACGGGAGAGGGGCCGGGACGACACCCCTCTCTCGCCGGGCCCTGGGCGTCCGGTCGCCCTGGGCCGGTAATAATCGGCACCTTATTAAACTCATGACCATAGTTATTAAAGAGTTGGTTTGATTTCGGGGTGGCCTTCCCCTAGGACGGTTGGCAACCAAGCCTAACGACCCCGTCCTGGCCCGAGCTAAAATGGCTCCCTCCGCCACCCCAGCCCTGCCTCGGAATACGTCCGAGCGGCCTGGGGCGGCCCAGCCCGGTGGGCCCGGGAGTTCCGGGACACCACCGGCCCGTCCCTCATCCTCCCTCCCGCGTACTGCAGGACTACGTCCCGCAGCCGTTTGGGAGGGAAGGAGGGGTACTCCCTCCTGCCAGGGCCCCCACGCGTCCGGAACACCGGCCGCGGGGGGAGCCCAGACAGTCGGGAGCACCCATCCAACATTTCGCCGTCCCCGACCCCGACCTCGGAATAAGTCCGAGCGGCCCGGGGACGGCTCCGTGGTGCGCTCTTAGACCCCCGGAACCCGATCTTATCGGGGAGGGGGACTACCAGTCCCCCCCAACTCCATTCTTGGGGGAAACCTTAGCTTCCCCCTTTTTCCCCTTATTCAAGTGCCTTTTGGCCTTCTTGACCAAAGGGGGGGAGGCAGCGTCCAATTGGGACACCGCCCCAACCTCCCGGTCATCAAGCCTAACGAGGCTGACAGTGGGGAGGAGAGAAAGTTTAATGTCTCCCCCCCCTCCGCCGCCAGTCTCCAAGGGGGGAAGGGGAGTACTCTCCCCTTCCTCCCCACCACCCTCCAAAGGGGGGAGAGGGGGCTCCTCCCCCCTTCCCCCATCCATTTCCATAGGGACACCAAAAGGGGGCCCCTCCACATCCGGCCTCATGGAGGCCACCACCGTCTCAGCGGATGAACCGCCAGACTCCGTGGTGGCCTCCATGGGGCCGGTTGTGGTGGGGTCCCCTTCTGGGGCCTCAATGGAGGTGGATGGGAGAGTGAGGGAGGAACCTCCTTCCCCTCCTTTGGAGGTTGGGGGGAGGAGGGGGAGAAATCCCCCCTTCCTCCCGTGGAGGCTGGCGGCGGGGTGGGGGAGACGTTAAACTCTCTCTCCTCCCCACTGTCAGCCTCGTTAGGTTAGCTGACCAGGAGGTTGGGGCGGCGTCCCGGTTGGCACCGTCTCCTCCCCTTTGGCCGATATGGCCAAAGGGAATAAAAGGAAGAAGGGTGGAGTCGTGGCTCCCTCCATGGCTGAGGCAGGATCGTCCTGTGGGGCGGGGGCGGTGGGGGGTGCAACAGGGTCTGTTGCCTTCGCACTACTCCACCGCCCCCTCTCCTGGGAGGGCTGGCCCGGGGAGGATCTTTTTCGGTCCCCTCGGGAGAGGTTGGAGCAAGTGCCGCCGAACAATGATACGTTGTTCAGGTACTTGCAGAGGGAGGTTTGTCGTCTGGATGCCCATGTCGCGGGTGGCCTTGCCATGACCGGGGGGGGGGACGAGGGGATTCAGCTCCTCGCTACCGTCTTCCCCAACGGGTCGGAGAGCGCTGGACTTGTCCAGGCTGTCGTCGACACCATGGCGGAAAGGTTCCCCGCATAGGGACTCCAGGGGTTTCAGGAGGAGGTACCCTTGAGCCGAGGCTCGAAGGGTGTTGTTGCGGAAGAATCGGGGGGGGGGGGTAAAAGCCTTGGGGACGTCCCCCCCCGACTTTTCCTAAAGGCGAACCGCTTCTTCGCCTTGGGGCTGGAGGGTGGGGAGGGTCCTCCCATAGACCTCCACCCCAAGGGGAAGAAGCGGGGTAAGAAGGGGCGACTGGGGGCGGGGACCCCCAGTCGCCCTTAGCCCCATTTCATCAGGGGGCGGCCCCCCCTACTGTCATCAAAGGGGGGCGGGGGAAGGTTCCTGGTGACCGGACCTTTCCCGGGTCAGGTAATTAGTTTGGGGAGGGAGGGCTTTTTTGCTCTCCCTCCCCCAGGATAGAGGCAGCCCGAGGGGGAGCAGGAAGAATGCTTCATGGCGTTACCCTGCTCCCCCTCTTTATGGGCTAAGGAAGGTCACCCCCAGGGGTTTTAGTGGGTATGCCGGAGGGGAACTTTTTTCCCCTCCGGTGAGTCCCACATAACCCGAGAGGTCCCCCCGGACCTCTCGGGTATCCATAAAGGATTTCCCCTGGGATACCAAAAAAAAAAAAGGATTCATCACATGGCAACGGAGCTCCCAACCTGGGTGCTCCGCTGCCAAGTCAGTGACGGCCTCCTTGACGACGTCGACACATTCACCTGCCGACCCGGTGACCAAGGGGGGGGGTAAGAAGGAGTTTGATTCCCTTCACCCCCCCTTTGGTCATATGAAGGCCCGCTGCCACCAAGGGGGCCTTTTTATGCACCTTATTGGACACCTCCCATCACACGGTGTCATTGTGTGGTGGGATGGTGTCCATTTCCATTCCCGTTAATATGTAGCCCCCCACGGGACCACGTTGGGACGGTGGGCGATGGTGAAGAAAATAGGATTCTCCTCCTCCCCCGCCACCCCGCAGCCCCCGGGACCTCAGGAGAGGTGGCTCCCCATTTTTTGACTTGAGGGGGGGAATGACCCCCCCCCAGGAACTTTTACCTTGGTAGGGATCCCGGGGGAGGTTTATCCTTCCCCCCAGACCCCCTAACTCTGGCCATTTTTGTGACCAGGGTGGCGGCGTCTTTTTTTAAGGCCGCCACCGCCGCCTCCATAGCCGAGGGGGGGGGACTTAATTCCCCCCTCGATCTCGCCAACCCGAGCCTTAATGGCCGAAGGGGCTTCGCCTGCACGGGCAACCGCCCCCACCTCCCTGTCCCTGAGTCTCTGGAGACTGACGACGGGGCGGAGACTGGAGATCTTGACATCTCCAGTCACCCCCCCGCCCGTCCCCGCCGGCTCAGGGACAGAAGGAGCTCCCCCACCAGCAGGGGGTTCGCCCGAGTTTCCCACAACCGGGGGAGGAAGAGAGGTGGGATCCCCCTCCTCCCCACCCACTTTGGCCACAGGGGGGAGAGGGGACGCTGCCCCCTTCCCACTATCCATCTCCATGGGGGAGGGGGGATTTCTCCCCCCTTCCCCCACCCTCCTCTATAAGAGGGAGGGGGAATTGCTCCCCCTCTCCCCCATCCACCTCCATGGGGACTCCAACAGGAGCCCCCACGGAGGCCAGTTCCACAGTGGCTACCACCGTTTTGGCGGAGGGTTCTCCTCCGTCGGTGGCAACCTCCATGGGCGTGTCGGGAGGGGAGACCAGCCCTGCAGACGTCCCGACGAACAGGGGCGTCGCCTCCAACTCCTCCGAAGGGGTTTTGGCCCCCCTCCCGACTCTCCTCCTTCTTCTCCCTCCTCGAACAGGAGGGGCCTCCTGGCACAAGTACCACCCAATCCTATGGGAGGCACTGCGCCCTGCATCCAAACATGCAGGGCAGTGTGCGGCCGCGGCCGCACACTCCCTGACCTTATGTCCCTCTGCCCCGCACCGGAGGCAGCATGCACTCCGGTCCGCGGCAGAGGGACATAACCTCCGAATGTGTCCACGCACCAGACACTTATAGCACCTGGGCGTGGACGACTCAGCCGCCAGGGGGGTCTGCGTGCCCACCGACCTCGTGGGACACGCAGACCGACCCTTCCTCTTGGTCACCGAGGCATACAAATCGCATGCTCCGGCGCCAAGGGGGTTGAAAACCCCCGATCTTCCAAGAGGGGTAAGCCCCTATGAAGCGTGTGTGCAATGCACACACGCTTTCCTCCTCTCCTCCAATAAATGGAGGAGCTCCTCCAGGATCTTTAGGGCCGAAGCCCAAAGCGAGTCCGAGCAAACACATGTACCCGCGGTCGCTGATTTTTTGTACCGGGCGCCCGCGTCGCACGCCCGGCACGGCCCGTCGTTCAATGACGACACAGGGAGGGCCGGGACCGTACCCTCCCTGCGCCGGCCCCTGAGGCACCGAGACCTCTGGGGCGGTACGTTAATTTTATCTGTGGCCATTTCTTCCATAAAATTGTAATTTTTTAACGTGGTTGTCTTCCACGGGAGGTTATATCGGAGACTCCACTCCTAGGTCGGTTGGGATAACCCCCCTCACGAGCCCGACCTGCCCGGGTTTTTTAACATAGTTATTCCTTCCATGTGTGCGCTCTTAGACCCCTGGGATTTCTCCCAGGGGAGCCCCTCCACCACGGTAAGGTGGCGCACAACGGAGGGGACTCTCCGCACGAGCTAATTTTCGGTCAGTCCGCACGAACCCCATCCAGATTTAACCACGAAGACGATTCTGAAACATACCATTTACATTTGACTAACCTTTTTAAGAAAATTCGGGACTTACAAGAATCAGCAAGGAGAAATTAATAAGAGCAAAGGAACGATTTAAGGGTTATTACGACAAACGCGTCAATATGGTTCAATTCAAACCAAATGATAACGTGTTCTTGATCAATGAAAAAAGGACAGATAAATTTAGCAAGGGATGCGAGCCACTACCGCACTCTATATTATATCGGGGCAGCGCCCAAAGGATACACTCACCACGGCACCCCGCCGCATACGCGCTTAATTATCGCAATGGACAATCCATCCTCCTCTTCATCCGCGCACGACATGACGCTTGCGGCGTCACTGTTTTTCAAACCAAAAATCCGCAATTAGTTATTTGAAAAGTCGGCGACGACTCCTTAAACACAAAGAAACTAGTTAATAAGTTGCGTTTATCTCTTAGTTATGCTAATATTATCAATACATTCGATGTTACTCGCGTTTACATGTCCATTAATACAGAAGAATGTTTGCGAAAGGAAAGTGAATTACGCAGCAATGGCCTACGAAAACTTATCACAATTTGCGTTACGGGTACGCCAGGATACTCAGCACGAGTCAGGGGCGAAGCCGCGCAGATCTTCCACTGCACGCCAGTCCCCGTGCAACGAAGACGAACTGAAAGCTGTTTTATGGAACTCCCATGTATTTGAAACCGAAAACGAGGGAAATCACGCAAAAGGGTACCGAAATCAGCTGTGACCCTCTCGAGACTACCTTCTACAAAATCAAGGAACAATGGTATTCAATCACCGCCGAAGGAGACGAACCGACAACTACACCGATACTCGCCCAAACAATGCCATGGGGCACCCGTAGCTCCGACAACACTCGACTCACCGACATAGAAGAGCAGAATTCCTATTGCGATGAGCCGATCAACGACGGTGACCAAACCATGCTTCTCGATTCCCCCAAGACCTTAGGCGTTGTCATTTTGGGACTCTGCACCATAATCTTTGCGATATTCAAACTGCGAAACTCATTTTTGGCACGGCAACTCGGACGACTCATAGCCACAGAAACCCCATCAACGCATAACCTGCATTTATCTGACGACAACGACGAACCACAGGGACGCTCCAGGGAACCGTCTTACATCGAGATCCTGCACTCTTTTTTTTTTTTTTGTTAACCCAGTGGAAATCTTTTATAGATACCCTGGAGACCCGGGGGAGTCTCCAGGGTTATGTGGGATTCACCGGGAGGGAAAAAATTTCCCTCCCGGCATACCCACTAAAACCACTGGGGGTGACCTTCTTCTGCCTATATAGGGGGATCTGGGAACGCGTGAGCATACTACCAGTTCCCCCTAGGCGTGGCCGTAATCGGCCCCTGCCCTTGGGGAGGGAGTAGTTATACTTCCTCCCCAAAATTGACCAAATCCCGGGGAAGGCCGGGTCACCACCGACCTTCCCCCGCCTCCCCAGATGTTATGAGGGGGAGGGCCGCCCCCCCGATGTTGGGGGGGGCCCCGCCCCCAGTCACCTCTTATTTTTATTCTTCTTCCGCTTCTTTTTAGGGTGGAGGTCTATAGGGAGGGGAGGACCCTCCTCCTCCTCCAACCCTAAGAAATAGCGGTTTGCCTTCAGATAATAGTCGGGGGGCGGCTTTATAGCGTTTTCCCCCGACTTCTCCGCTGTCAGCACATTTGAGCGCCAACCTGAGGCCGCCGTCACATGGACACGGAGTTCCCATCCTGGGTTCTCCGTGGCCAGTTTAGTGACGGCGCCCTTTATCAGGTCGACACTCGCCATGCCTCGGGGGAGGACAGTGGCAGAGAAATCTATGCCACCGTCCCACCCCCTGGTCTTTCGGAGACCCCCGGTAACGCGGGGGTCTCCTTTATCAACCACCTCCACCACCCGCCTCCACAACATAGAATGATGTGGAGGACAGATGTTCTCATCCATGGCGGCCATCGCCTGCTCCCAGGAAGCGCACAGTCCGGGGGGAGGACGGTGGCGGAGGGCGAAGGAGACAGGCCCCATCGCCCCCAACCCCGCATCCCCCTCAGACAGCCCCGGGAGGACCAGTGCCTCCCTCGACACAAGGGGGGAAGCGACCCCCCTTTCTTCTTCGGCACAAGGGGGGAGTGAGCCCCCCCACCAAAACCTCCACCTTGGGAGGAGCCTTAACCCCCCCATGTCTTCACCCTTGGGGAGGACAATGGCCCCCCTTTAGGTTCACACCCGACCGCTGCAACCAGGGGGGCGGCGTCCGAAGAGGTCGCCGCCCCCACCTCCTTATCGGTCACCCTCGAAAGGGTGACCGTGGGGAGGAGACGGGAGAGTTTCCGGTCCCCCGCCACCTCCTCACCATCTCCCCCCGACTCGGGACCCCTAGAGGTCACGCTCAGCCGGGAGGCCTTCGCCTTCCTAGGGGGGAGGGGGGACTCCTCACCCAATCCCCCACCCGCCTCCGCGGAAGGGAGGGGAGACTTTTCCCCCGCACTCCCATCCGGCTCCTTGGGGGGAAGGGGGGATTTCTCCCCCACTTCTCCACCTACCTCCACGGGGGGAGGGGAGAATTCTCCCCATCTCCCCCTTCCACCTCCATAGGGAGGGGGGAGGATTTCTCCCCCCTATCCTCACCTTCACTTATGAAAGAGAGGGGGGATTGCTCCCCTCCCAACCTCCAGCTCCATGGGGACTCCAGAAGGGGACTCTAAAAAGAGGAGGAACTTCTCCAAAATCTTCCGGACCAACGTCCGGAAGACATCACCGCACCCCGCAGTAGCAGAGGGATTTCTCCCAGGGGAGCCCCTCCCTTGGTGATAAGAGGTGCGCGGGCTCGGGGGGTTTCGTCCCCCCGAATCGCTCGGGAGGCGTAGGCTCGAAGTCCTACGCCTCGGCGGTTCGAGGTGTGGGGAGGCCTGCGTCCCGTTCTGTCGGGACGCAGACCTCCCCGGAGGTAAGTGCCCCCCTCAGGTGCTATAGGTGCCTGGGGCGGGGGCACATAAGGAGGTGGTGCCCGTCCACCGTCGACCGGGGCAGTTCCTCCGGTGTGGCGGGGACGGGCACCATGTGGGGGCGTGTGCGGCGCCGGCCGCACACTGCCCCCAGTGTGCAGACGCAGGGCTACCCGCTCGCCACCGGATCGGTGGGAGCGGGTGCCCTGTGGTCCCTCCCCGTCGCGGGGGAGGGAGGAGGAAAAGGAGGAAGGGGACGGGGGCTTCACCCCCCTCCCCGGTTGTAGAACCGATAGGTGTGTCGGGTCCCTCCTCCGTCGCTATGGAGGTGGACCCTCCCGTTGAGTCGCCAGGGAGCGACTCGACGGTGGTAGAGCTGGCTGTGGGATGCGTCCCCAGTCCACCGCCGAGTGCGTCTCTCGACGACTCGGTGGCGGTGGTAGAGGAGTCTTCCCCCGTGGGGCCCCCGGATTCCGGGTTTCCCAGGCAAGGTGGCGCACAACGGAGGGGGAGATCCTGCACCCTGGACCAAGCCATTATAGGTTGATCGATGAAGTTGCCGACCTCAAGGCTGCCTACCACAACCTAGAGATAAGAATCTACAAATGCACTCTACCGACGAGAATCTAGCTCGGCAAGCTCGCCGTCGCACCGTCCAGACGTTGCTCCAAGCTTAACGAGGGGGGTGTCACGTACGGCGCCTCCACTTGACGCCCGTCGCCGTCCGCAACCGACAACCACAGCCGAGTCCTATTGGAACACCCGGTACATATAAAAATCATATAGCAAGTAACCACAATGTCGATAGATGTAAATCTTTTCCTTAATAATTATTTAGTGTACGCTTATTATTCGCTGAGCGAACCCGCATTCCATTCTCATTGTTCGCCGAGCGAAGCTGCATTCCATTCTCGACAAACACCTATTGTTCGCCGAGCGAAGCCGCATTCCATTCTCATTGTTCGCCGAGCGAGGCCGCATTCCATTCTCGACAAACACCTATTGTTCGCCGAGCGAAGCCGCATTCCATTCTCGACAAACACCTATTGTTCGCCGAGCGAAGCCGCATTCCATTCTCGACAAACACCTATTGTTCGCCGAGTGAAAGCCGCATTCCGTTCTCTAGGCAGAAGGGGTATCTCCTACCTCTCGAACTCCCGTATATAAAGCCGCGCACTGCGACAGCGAAGTCAGTCTGAATTCAGCCTAAGCCTAGTACAGATCAGTTAGTCAACCAGTTAGACAGTACAATCGCGCCTCAGTTCGTATCAGTGAACCGGCATCGGCCAGTGCATCGGCCATCGGGAAGCAATCCCAAGCGCAACCATTCATAACCTACTACGCGACAATAAACTTTGTGCAACATCATCCGCTGCCGTTGGTATTCATTACGCTCCGCTCCACTCAGCCAAGGTAACAGCATCCTATCTCCTCTATCCTAGTACGCGATTAACGTTATATAAACTCGATAGATTCACGAATAAAAGAAAACGCGTAAATTCTCTTTCTTCTTTCTCGTCTTCTTTACTTTATTTTCAAGATTAAAAATCAAGAAAAGCGTTAGTCGTACCGACCTACCCTTCGGTAGTGTGCGGTCAAATCCTTCACATGCGCGCCTCTCTCAGGGCAGCGCGCGCCTCCGTTAGGGCGTGTCCACCGTCGACGTCGATACCCAGATCCTTGACAGCGCGCCTCTCTCAGGGCAGCGCGCGCCTCGCAGGGCGTATCCTCTATCGACGTCGACTCTCCTCCCCAAACAATAGGCACGCCTCTATTAGGGCGATGCGCGCCTCTCTCAGGGCGTAACCTCCGTCTCAAGGGCGCGCCTCTATTAGGGCGCATCCTCTTTCCTCTCACCTATGTCTCGTTAAACCGCCGCACCCGAAGTAGAAGAATTCGGTGTGAAACCACGCAAGTAATTAACTATAAAATACTTACGCACAAAGCGGAACCGAAAAGAGAGGAGAAAGACACGGAACAACGCGGGCGTACCCTAACCTCACACCTTGTATACTTTATTTATTTATATACATATATTTTCTCAAATAAAAACGATGTGAAGCAAGTGACGCATAATTCCTTCCTGTCCACTCCGCTTCAAATTAGAATCACGTCACGCGCCGCGGTGCTCCCCCTAAGTAGTCGGTGCCCGTATCGTGAGTAATCCGCTCGGCCCGCGATTGGTCGCCATCCTTCCCCCTTCTCTTTCTATCCCAACGGCAGTGCCGAACACGACGCACAATGGTTCAAAATCCCGAAAAGCTGGCCAAAAGTCGAAAAATAAAGTTTCTATTCAGGAGTTTTGAAATATTGGGTTGGCTACAGTGATAGTTTAACTGCCAAATTTCACAGACAACAGGGGCCGATCGTTTATACCTGCCTTTGTAGACCAGTTCTAATGTGACCCTGGCACGAGTAGCATCTATCGCAAACGAGAGTCGAAAAATAACGGTCTGTTTAAAAGTACGCCAAAACTCGTGTGGTTGAGCAATTTGATTTTTGTAAAATGGAATCTTCTGTTGATAGTAAGTAGAATATTAACATATATTTCACAATCCATACTAACAATAAATAAAATAGTTATTAACAACTAATTGTACCAAAGTTCAAAGTAAAATCACGCATAAAAAGTTTAGAAATCGAGAGAAAAAGTTATAAATTCTGTAGAATTCTGCGACCAAATTTATTTTTTGTTGTAGGTTATATTATTAGTTAATAAAATATACAAAAACCAGCTGCCGACAGGTGCCTATCTGGTTTTTACAAGCATTTATAACAATAAACACAGAAATACTCGTATATAAGCTGCTGCTTAAATGTCATAGTTTTCATTTTCATTAAGTTTACTTTTTAAATTTAATTAAATAAGTTTAAAAAAACACTTTGGCTGAGTTTTTTTTGTTCGTTTCCGTACTGAAAGCGTCATTCTTTTTTCGATATATAATAAACAAATAAAAATAGACTGATGCTTTCAGCACGAAAACGAACAAAACAAACGCAACCTTTAAATTTTAAACAGTTTCTCATGAGTAATTAATAATATATAATTAATGAAGGAATATAATTAATGAATAAATAATAAATAATTAAAAAGCTGGATGTAATTGCTATTTTTATAATAGTATTATATTTTAATGTTTTAGGATCTGCTGATAATGCTGAAATAGCTTTATCGAGAAAGGAAATTTTTATTTTAGTGAGACACCATTTAAATGAACGTATGTCTGTAATTTATGAAGTAATTGAAAAGGAGATGTCCCATAAATTACAAAATTCGTTTAAATTACCAGAGGATGTAAAACAAGTCCTACGCAAATTATTGCACGATTTTAGAACGAGGTGGCAACAAGTTAAAAGGATGGAACAACACTTTTTTGAAAATTTTAGGCAATGGCTAAGCGTGCTCGTTTATTTCAATAAAAGCAAAGTTACAGAAGAAGATACAGAAACGCCAAAAAAAAGGAATTTAGGTCGCCCTTCTTCATCATTTACAGCTTCAAGTGACAGAACAAAGCGAAGGAAAACCGAAGATATTCGTTCACACGCAAGTGTCGAAGAATTATCTTATGCCACGCAAATGAGTCTTCGAGCTACCGGAAAATTAGATGCTGCGAAAGTTGTTTCGGATGTGACAATGGGCAGTCCATCAAAAGCCGGAAAGTACAGAAGGTCTTTAGAATTGACTCCAGAAAGCATTCTTTCCGCTGATTCTGCTCTTTCGCTTATAATTGAGCATAAATTATCAAAAAGTCAGTATCAGGGACTACGAGCTATAAGCAGAGAGAACAATTGTAAATTTTATCCGTCATATCACACAGTATTAGAAGCTAAACGTAAATGTTATCCGCTTAGATCAGGCATGATTATAACTGAATGCAGTGCCGAAGTCAAACTACAACTTTTATTGGACCACACAGCTGAACGAATTTTATTGGTTCAAATGGACGTTATAAAGAGCTTGACTTCAGAAAACGTTCGCAACTTAAATTTGATTTGCAAGTGGGGTCTTGATGGCAGCTCTGGCCAGAGTATGTACAAGCAAAAATTTAGTGATGATGACGGAAGTAAATCAGATTCGAGCATTTTTTTCACTTCGCTTGTGCCACTACAGTTTGTATTTGTTGATCAAGTGACAAATGCAGAAATTATGCTATGGAAAAATCCGAGACCTTCATCTCCTCGATTTTGTCGGCCCATAAGAATTCAATTTTTACAAGAAAATACGGAAGCCACTGTGAACGAGACACATTACATTAAAGAACAAGAGAGTAAACTTGTCGCTTTTGAAACAATTATAGACGGAAAAGAAATAAACGTATCTTATAGTCTTGCCCTAACAATGATAGATGGTAAAGTTTGCAATGCACTTACTAGCACTGCATCTACTCAACGTTGTTATTTATGTAATGCAACATCAAAAGATTTTAATAATATTGATGCAATCCTACAAAAAGAAGTAAATGAAGAAAATTTACAGTTTGGATTATCTACATTACATGCATGGATACAATTTTTCGAATGTTGTTTACATATATCTTATAGATTGGACATAAAAAAGTGGCAAGCGCGCAATGATGAAGAGAAAGAAAAAACAGAGACTCGAAAAAAAAATATACAAAAAGGTTTCCGTTTACAATTAGGACTTCTCGTCGATAAACCAAAGCCTGGATTTGGCAGCACAAATGACGGAAATACTGCTCGGCGATTTTTCGAAAATTCAAATGTTTCCGCCTCTATAACAGGACTAAATGAAGACTTAATTAAACGATTTCATGTTATATTGCAAACAATTTCGAGTGGCCATGAAATTTATTTTATTAGATTTAAGGAATATAGCATAGAAACAGCTCGCAAATTCGTAGAATTGTATCCCTGGTTTTATATGCCAACTACAGTGCACAAGCTTTTAATTCATGGTCCGCAAATAATAGCTTCCTCTATATTGCCAATCGGACAAATGTCTGAAGAGGCTCAAGAATCTTGCAACAAATATATTAAAAAGTTTCGAAAAGACTTCTCGCGAAAATGTACTCGTACAAAAACTATGGAAGATGTTTTTTTACGGCTGTTAGTGGCATCAGATCCATTTATTTCAAGCTTACGAAAATTACCAACAAAAAAATTAAAATCGTTGTCACCAGAAGCAGTGCAATTAATAATTCCGCCGACTATTGAGATAACTGATGAAAGCTCCAACATTTCTACAATAGAATCATCTGATATAAACACTGATGATTCAACAGACTCTGAATAATTATTTATTAATTCAATCTAATTTATTTCAATTTTATTGTTGGACTATAATTTAAGTTTATTCACTGACCGTTTCTCTTTTTTTTTACAATTTTATAAATCGACTCATCTCTTTGACAAATTAAAAATGTTTTATCATTTAACCTGATTTAATTTATTTTTGATTGTATTAGTTTTTTTTGTTTTTTTATTTTTATCTAATAAATTTTAATATTTTTTACTTTTTTACCTTTATACATTTTATTGAATTTTATTTGATTTGTTTTTCCTTCTTTAATTTATTTTTTTATTTTATGTAATTTGACTATATCTCAAATTTTTATATTGATTCATTTTAATAATTGGATGTGTATCTTTTCGATATTTTGATTTTTCAAGGATGTGACTCGATTATTTTAAAATGTAGCCGTTTTTTTACAACGAGTTTCTGTTTAAATATTATAATTTTTATTACATTTTCAATATTTGTTTTCTTTATTTTTATTTCTAATTTGTAATTAACAATTATTAAGAAAACAGGAAATAAATTTTAACCTAACACATTTTTTTTATTTACGTCGGCTACATTGGATCCGCCATTTTGTTTTTTGCAATTTTGACCTCGAATTCGTAATCAGCGACCTCGAAAACCCCTAAATACCAAATTTCATCCAATTTGAAAAACGCTTTCATATTTTGGCCAGCTTTTCGGGATTTTGGACCACTGTGCGACGGATCGAGAAACGCGGACGATTGGCGTCGGAAGTGCGATTCCGTCCGTCCACTACACCAAAGGTAAGTGTCACGTCCGCGTCGCTTACCTTTGGTGTAGTGGACGGACGGAATCGCACTTCCGACGCCAATCGTCCGCGTTTCGCGATCCGTCGTGTTCGGCACTGCCGTTGGGATAGGAAGAGAAGAGGGAAGGATGGCGACCGATCGCGGGCCGAGCGGATTACTCACGATACGGGCACCGACTACTTAGGGGGAGCACCGCGGCGCGTGACGTGATTCTAATTTGAAGCGGAGTGGACAGGAAGGAACTATGCGTCACTTGCTTCACATCGTTTTTATTTGAGAAAATATATGTATATAAATAAATAAAGTATACAAGGTGTGAGGTTAGGGTGCGCCCGCGTTGTTCCGTGTCTTTCTCCTCTCTTTTCGGTTCCGCTTTGTGCGTAAGTATTTTATAGTTAATTACTTGCGTGGTTTCACACCGAATTCTTCTACTTCGGGTGCGGCGGTTTAATGAGACATAGGTGAGAGGAAAGAGGTTACGCCCTGAGAGAGGCGCGCATCGCCCTAATAGAGGCGTGCCTATTGTTTGGGGAGGAGAGTCGACGTCGATAGAGGATACGCCCTGCGAGGCGCGCGCTGCCCTGAGAGAGGCGCGCTGTCAAGGATCTGGGTATCGACGTCGACGGTGGACACGCCCTAACGGAGGCGCGCGCTGCCCTGAGAGAGGCGCGCATGTGAAGGATTTGACCGCACACTACCGAAGTCGGTCGGTACGACTAACGCTTTTCTTGATTTTTAACATTCCGTCGGGCGCAACTGATCTATTAGGCACACCTCGAATTCTTTAGTTTGCCACGCCCCCTCAATACGTCATGTCAAAATGTGAACATGCGTAAAAAAGATCAGTAGAGCAAGGTGTGCTTCCCAGGCTCAATGCGCCCGATCGTGTTCTACAACATATTGCGCCCGACGGAGTGTTAATCTTGAAAATAAAGTAAAGAAGACGAGAAAGAAGAAAGAGAATTTACGCGTTTTCTTTTATTCGTGAATCTATCGAGTTTATATAACGTTAATCGCGTACTAGGATAGAGGAGATAGGATGCTGTTACCTTGGCTGAGTGGAGCGGAGCGTAATGAATACCAACGGCAGCGGATGATGTTGCACAAAGTTTATTGTCGCGTAGTAGGTTATGAATGGTTGCGCTTGGGATTGCTTCCCGATGGCCGATGCACTAGCCGATGCCGGTTCACTGATACGAACTGAGGCGCGATTGTACTGTCTAACTGGTTGACTAACTGATCTGTACTAGGCTTAGGCTGAATTCAGACTGACTTCGCTGTCGCAGTGCGCGGCTTTATATACGGGAGTTCGAGAGGTAGGAGATACCCCTTCTGCCTAGAGAACGGAATGCGGCTTTCACTCGGCGAACAATAGGTGTTTGTCGAGAATGGAATGCGGCTTCGCTCGGCGAACAATAGGTGTTTGTCGAGAATGGAATGCGGCTTCGCTCGGCGAACAATAGGTGTTTGTCGAGAATGGAATGCGGCCTCGCTCGGCGAACAATGAGAATGGAATGCGGCTTCGCTCGGCGAACAATAGGTGTTTGTCGAGAATGGAATGCGGCTTCGCTCGGCGAACAATGAGAATGGAATGCGGGTTCGCTCAGCGAATAATAAGCGTACACTAAATAATTATTAAGGAAAAGATTTACATCTATCGACATTGTGATTACTTGCTATATGATTTTATGTACCGGGTGTTCCAATAGGACTCGGCTGTGGTTGTCGGTTGCGGATGGTGACGGACGTCAAGTGGAGGCGCCGTTCGTGACAATAGCCGGGTGTTCCAATAGAACTCGGCTCTGGTTGTCGGTTGCGGACGGCGACGGGCGTCAAGTGGAGGCGCCGTTCGTGACATAAGCGATGCGGACGTGACATTTTCCTATTGCCACGCTCTTGCAACACTCTCGTGGGTTACAACTGTGAAACACCTCACGACAACGGAACTATTGTTTCCTTGCTTGAGCCCGCATCTTGTCTCTCTTACGAAGAAACTATTACACTTGACAATGCATTCATCGAACTCATCCAGATTCCACACACAATCGCGTTAGATGTATTAAGTTGTAGGATAGAGATAGAAAACATTGTAAATAATAAGGTTATAGATAATAAGTTAGAAATTAAGTTTAATAATTATAAGTTGTTTAATATTAAGAGATATTATTTGCCGGTTACTTCAACCACGTGTATATATATGCATGCATACGGAAAACTGCATCTTGGCAGCACTACTTTTGTTAATCTTGTTGTCGACAGTGTAAATAGTCGACCCATATTCTATGTTTCTCCGTCAAATAGTTTAGAATCAAAACCAGATACAATTGGTTACGCGCATATAGTTTTTAAGAGATATTCTGTAAATGTAAATGTATTAGATAATAAGATATTTTTACCTATTGGTACTACGTGTGTATATACTGATTTAGAATGCACAGATGATGACGGATACCAGAATTTTTGGTCCCCGTTGTCTCAAAACGGATGCAAGAAGCAATTACATTCACTCATATATGGAGGATCCGCTCAGAGGATCGAATCGCCAAACTACTCTGTAGCTTATACTATACCAAGTGACGACGCCCGAATTCTATTCTTCATTCACACACGCAGAGGCACTTGCAATGCCACCACATATCAAACCACACATCCGCAATTCGTTGTTCAAGAATTTAGCGAAGACTACCTGAAGAAGAAAAGGACTATTAATAAATCATCTTCAATTGTCCACGCTACAGATGTGCGTTATATGCATGTAATAACCGATGTCAGTACAAGTATCGAAAAGGTCTATTTAGATATTGGTACGCAGAAATGTATTGGAAAGGAGAAGGAACTACGCGCCTTGATGACTTTAGCATACCACAATCCTGCGTCATTTGCATATTCACTTATTGGCACGCCAGGATATTCCGCACGTATAAGAGGAGAAGTCGCACAAATCTACAAATGCATCCCGGTACCAGCACAAAAGAGAATCACCGGAGATTGCTACACAGAACTCCCGGTGACCATCAATGGCGAACCAATGTATTTGCGACCAAGAACCAGAACTGTTACTACCGAAGGCACTGAGACAGCGTGTGATCCTCTAACTACCGCCATTTATCGCATCAAAAACGTATGGCACGAAATCACCTCGGACACGAATAAAATTGTACAGACTCCAGCCGTCCTTCGACCCAGTGCATTACCATGGGGAACCCACGTTAACACTCTTACAACTACCACGGAACCCGTTACCAGGGAAGAAACGACTCCAGCAGCAGCACTATTTTCAATTACCTCGGTCATACAATTGATAATATACATAATAATAGTTATGTCTGTTGCAGCAATTAAGCTGCACCGGTCAACGCGCATCTTCAAACAAGAGATGTATCACCCTCAATCGCACAGCACAGTCCCTCTCTACAGCCAATTACCCCAGGACTTCACCGAAGTAATGGACCATAATGTGGAACAAATATCCAATGATGATCTGAACATGCAACTCGATGAGCTGCGAACGGCATACCGCAACCTAGAGCTACGTGTGAACAGAATGAGTAACATTGGAAATGTATGGGCTCGATAAACTCGCCGTCGCATCGACGAGAACCGCTGCTCCATTCTTAAGGAGGGGGGTGTCACGTACGGCGCCTCTAACTTTGAGTCCGCGCCGCCGTAACTGGACGCTGGAAGCCTACGGAAGAGCAACCCGTTCCACCCGTCCATGACGTACGTATGACGTCACCGTACACAGCGAGGCGCAGACCGCGACGCGCTCGCATACACGCCACAAATAATTTACTCATCAAATTAATAAGGGTTATATTAACAATAACGCATAATCTCAACGCTAACTTATCATTGCTAATTAATTAATAATGAATTATATATGAAAGACGAGCACGCGCCTCCTTAGTAAAGAGAATAGAAGCATAGATACTATAAAAGTATGGAAAGATAGCAGAAATATAATATAATAACAACACAAACGTAGTAGCAATAGATATAGTCATATATATATATATATGTAGATATTAATTAGATATTGTCTTAAGTTCATTGTAGTGTTATCGCATAGCGACCAAATAATGTACATCTGTAGGTGTACGTATATATGTACAGTATACACGTTCAAGCATTGTAATAGAAGATATATACACATATATACATACGTATACACAGGTGATGGATAAATAAGTAATATAAATGATTGACCAGTTCTCTTAAATATACCGACGCAGGTGTAAACAGATGACAAAGTGATTCCATGCATTAATTGTCCACTGTTTCACTCAGTTACTGTGGATTTATGATCATGTTATTAATAATGCATTGGATAACTCTGCATGTTGGTTAGTCATTATCGCTAACATGATTATTGTAATCAACCGACGACTTAGAATAAGCAAATTATCAACCACGCATTAATTATAATGGTTTCATATGTACATAGCACACCAGAGTGATTCCATGCATTGATTATCTGTGAATTATTATATTCAGATATAGTACTTGGAATTGTAATAATGCTGCCTGGAATGAATTTGTGTGTCGGTTAATTATCATTAGCCTAATTGTCACGTTATTGAATATGTATCTAACGCCTCAGGTGATTCCATGCGTTAATTGCCTACTAATACCCTCAGAGATTATTCTTCTTTGTTCTTAAGTAGTGGTAATATTAAATAATTGGTTATCATTTAATTCTACCCTTGGCTTTACAATCATGTTAATGAATTGGATTTAATGTTTTAATGCCTCATATTAATAACAATGAATTGATAATACATGGAATGATCTTACAATTAAGTATTTCTTTTATATTAGCTTTACTGAGTAATTACCGTTTAGTTCTTTTCATATATTCACTTTCTATATATCTCAGACACTTACTTATGTGATCTTCAAATATTATACACTCCTCTATGTCATAGGCGAATACATATGTGTATTTCAACCAGAATAATTGATCAATACACTTAAAATTTGTATTCCTATCATTAATAATGTACAAGGTGGTTCCACACGTAATCAAGTATTACTATTGGTTGGATATCTGCTTCATTGCAAGTCTATAATGGTTAATGGAGTGTGGAACGACTTTATGTATTGATTAATTAATCCGTTATTAATTAAGCGTCAGTAATTAAGTAAGGAAGGGTGAATAATCAATCAGCCGTTGTATCTTCCGTTAAACTTTCATTTATTCAAACTTATATACATTATTATTTCAAAACACGGAAGCGAGTGATTGTTGACCGATCTTTCTTATATTCTTATTTATATTAGCACTTTTTCATTATAACCGAACATGGTCCTGCGTATGGACAATGTCAAACTAATATACAACCAGACAGCGCTCCCTCCGGGTATATATACGGTGCTCGGGCCGTACTTGAAAGACTGTTCGTGCGGCAATCCATCCGTTAACAAGTTATTCGGCATTCACACTTTAAATATTCGATTTCAGAGATAGTTCGCGTATATTACTCAACTATAAAGTGTACAATTAGATTATAAGGTTGAATAAATCTTTTACTGTTATTTTTATCATCGCCACGCGCCGAGTGCCCGATCGCATTAACGCGCCCGATCGTTCCGGTTACCGCTTGGCCACGACGATCCGCCGCATCCGCTCTCCGTTTTTAAAGGGGCAACCTCGGGACCGCGTGAGCCCTCGACGAATCGCGCAATCCCTCCACGTCCGCGACCGCCGGACGTAACACTGTTTTCAATAATTATATTACTAGTTCAGTAGTCTGTATTACTATTTCGCGTGTGAATTATATATCTCATTATTATTATATTACACTGAATTTGAATTCCGATTATTTATTTATTTAATCGTTTTCTTGTTATTCCTGTGCTTTAACTAACTCTGTCGCTGTTCCTTACACATCTTCTTTTTCGTGTAAGTAAACCCTCTTTAGATATAAGCAGAATTATCCCTTGCACATCTTTCCCTTTCGTGCAAGCGGATCCTTTAGTTAATAAGCAGAATTATCCATTACACATCTTTCCCTTTCGTGCAAGCGGATCCTTTAGTTAATAAGCAGAATTATCCCTTGCACATCTTTCCCTTTCGTGCAAGCGGATCCTTTAGTCAATAAGCAGAATTGTCCCTTGCATATCTTTTATATCCCATGCAAGTGGACCCTCTAACAACTGATTATCCTCCTTCTTATCCATATTCTTGGATTCTGTATTGATTATTGCAATCCTGTTGTTTTGGTATGCTACGTGCATCATACTATAGTAGACGAATTGAGTAAGCGAGCTCATTGGCTCTTGCGTCGAGCTGAGTGACTACGGTCCTCGTCGAACGTATGTTGCATGAGACTCTCTACATAGGATAGCAGTAGTCGAGTCATTCTAATTTAATTTCAATTACAGCTTCTAAAGGAAACCTAGTGAAAAGACGCTCTTTTGCCAGATACCTTCTCATCCTTTGACCACCTTATGTTAAAACCACTAACTAATATTTATTTTTATTCATGGTTATTTTTTATTCAGGTGAAAGGAACAAATCAAAGTTTTGATTGCGTTTTAATTCAGATTTGTAATAAAATTGTCAAAGTAAGTATACTCCATTGATAACTCGGTCGGTAACTCTCTGTTTTATCCAAGCCTAAATATATTAACCTCAAATCATTACTCAGATGGTAAATCCTAGAATAAGGGGACACCCGGCTTACCGACGGGTCATACCGATAGCCGATGGGCGTGTAACTTGCCGCAGACGCGCACGTGTAGGTCGTGTCCGTCACACAATAAGAATTCTTACCCCAAGGGAGATTAATGCGCAATTTGAAGAACCTCCGGTACTAACCCCAGAAAATCGAATAGAATCTCAGCCGACACCCATTTCTTTTTCGTCTACAACCCCTCTCCCTTTGTTAACACCAAGCCCTTTCCACGGATCTGGATCTCCCACTCACGATATCATAGAGTTCCCTTTAAGTCAGGCAAATGAATTAGAAGAAGAGGAAACTCCATCCTACGTACCGACGGATCCAATCGGAATTCCGCCATTTTACTCTCCCATTTCATCACCAGAGCAACCAAGCAACAACGATTGGTTTTCCGATCTCCTGGACACGATCTCACAAGAAGATACCCTTCTCTACTTTGATGAGAATTTATTCGAAACAGTAGATAACGAAGAGCCGCCAGCTCTTAGAGAGATAAGCCCGACTTTAAGCGCTTTTATTGAAGCTTACTTGCGGGAGTACGAAGCAAGACCATACGACGATATCGTATCTTTTGATGAGGACTCAACATTAGACAATATCTTCGATCAAGAGGACTAAAGTCATTCATTTTTATTACACTTCCTATAATTAATCAACTGTATTTGGTATATTTTACTCATTTATTTTATTATTGACATAACTAATTAAAGGAGGAATTTTAATAAAACCCGTTAGTAATTTCTTTGACAAACCGACACCCTTTATTAACAATTCCAATAAATCTCGAACGACAAAGGATCTGCTCTCGGCGCTCCCAGGATATAGCCGACCCAGCAGGTTGTCCTAAAACAAATAGAGAGCACCTTCGGAAAAACCACCGAGGTAGGTTCAACGAGGGATAAGTCGTGACGTACTTAAAGCGTTACGCAAACCGTTATATTTTGGTGGTAACGGCTGGATTCTCTCCTGCCAAACCGCCAGAACGTAACATAATATAAAATTTTGGTGCCAGCGGTGTGGGATTTATTTGCCAAAAATCTGGAAGTTCGAGTGGACATTTTTAATAAAAGGCGAGATAAGCCAAGGAGATTCTGGGAATTGAGAACTGAAGAACTGACCACATTTTAGTAATTTTGAAAACTCAGCTCGTGAGGCCTTGTTGAATTTTGCCCACGTAGACGTGATTTTAATCTATTGAACTGCCAACATATACAGGGTGGACCATTTTAATCTATAATGGAAAATATGTCGGAATGTTGGTGAGATACAAGAAAATGTTTTAGACAAAAGTTGTAGGGGGCAAAGGGGGTCAACTAATGGTATCAATGGCCATGACCTTGAACTTCATTTTCAAGGTCATTTCAAGGTCTAAGTGATTTTTTTAAATGGGAACACCTACTTTTGACCCTGGATTTGAAAAGGGCGGGAAATTTTACACTGAAAAGAAATATTTTTGAATCTTTCAAGGTCACGGCCAGGTCAGATAAAGGCCATATTTGCTAAAAATGTTGAAAAATAGGTGTTTAGAGTTTAAAAACAGCCAAATATTTCCGACAAAAGTTGCATGGGATGGAGAGGATTATGAAAAAAAAACAAAAAAATAATTTTCTAAAATGGCTGATTACCCTCCAAATGAAATTGTAGATATGATTTTGATTTTAGGAGAGTGTCGAGGAGTTTATGTTGATGCAGCCGCACTTTATGTTGAACGTTATCCAAACAGACAGCACCCGAGTAACGTTACTATCCGAGATCTTACTCGTAGGGCTCGGGATGGACAACTCCGTCGAGAACGTCGTCAACACGAATATAGAGAAAATGACAATCGCGTTGTTACGGTCCTTGCATTAATCCACCTTAATCCTCACTATAGTTCTCGGCAAGTTGTAAGAGAACTTGGAATACCAAAATCAACAGTTCTTAGAATTCTCCATGCCCAGAGGTATCATGCTTACCACATTTCATTAACTCAGGAACTAACGCTTCGGCAATTCGCACAACGTCTTCAATTTTGTCACTGGGCCGTACAGAATCCAGAGTTATTTACTTTTGTTATGTTTTCAGATGAGGCAACATTTAAAAATACTGGAGAACTAAACAGACATAATAGCCATTACTGGTCAGATGTGAATCCACACTGGCATAGAGGCGTTGATAACCAACATCGTTGGAGTCTAAACGTTTGGTGCGGGATCGTAAATGGTTATCTTATTGGCCCTTACTTTTTTGACGCAATGTAAATCAACATAATTTTTTAGAATTATTAAGAGACCATTTAACTGGCTTACTTGAAGATGTTGATTTGGAAACAAGGCGAAGAATGTGGATACAATTAGATGGTGCAACACCGCATTTTGCACGGATTGTAAAAACATTTTTAAACGAACAATACCCAAACCGGTGGATTGGACGCGGAGGTCCCATTGCATGGCCTTCTAACTCACCTGACCTAACTTCACCTGATTTTTATCTTTGGGGATTTCTGAAAAACGTTTGTTTTGAACAGCAGCCAACAACAAAAGAAGAAATGATGGAGCGCATGAGAAGAACTTGTGCAATTCCAAGACATGTCCTGCTTTCCTTTCTAGCACATTTTTTGCGAAGATGTCAATTGTGCATTGAAGCGAATGGTGCTCAGTTTGAGCACTTACTTAATGGCTAAGTTAACAGTCAAAAGTGAGAGGCAAGGGGACTCACTCTAATCAAGCACCCCGAATCGTGAGAGGCAAGGGGACTCACGCTAATCTAGCACCCCGAAGGGAACATAGTTTTATTACGTCCACGTTGTTGTTCCTCGGTAGCGCAAAAAATAGGAAGTTAGCGCACTTAACATGTGGGATTTAATTGTTTCAAGAAAAATAAGCGACTAAACCTGCTGGTAAATATGGTTTCTAGGTAATGGGTGAGTTAAGGGATACGTAGGTTAGCTCGCTTGTGGTGTAGAATCAAATAATCTTTAAAAAAAAGCGACTAAACTGGTTCTCAGGGTCACTGTTCCCAGGGTCTAGTGGGTAGGACTTTTTTTTGGTAACGATGGAGAAATCTTTTACAGATACCCGAGAGGTTCGGGGGAACCCCTCGGGTTATGCGGGACTCTCCGGCAAGTAAACTTGCCGGCCTACCCGCTAAAACTCCACCGGGTGACCTTTCCTTAGCCATAATGAGGGGGAGCCGGGCATCACCAGAGGTATTCATCACAGCTTCCCCTCAGGCGTGGCCGTGACTGGCCCCTATCCCGGCGACACTCCCTCCCCGAAAATTACCGTTTCACCGAAGAAGGCCGGGTCACCACCGACTTCTCCCGGCCCGCCCCCCCCCAGATGTTAGGAGGGGGCCGCCTTCGGGTGTTGTTAGGGCTAGGGACGGCTGGGGGCCCCTGCTCCCAGTCGCCCCTTCTTTTTCTTTTGGTTCTTACCAGCCTTACTTGGGGGGCCAACGAAGGAGGGGGGAAAATTATCCCCCTCCTCCAGCCCCGCAATGTAAAATTGGTAGGCTTCCAGTTTATAGTCGGGGGGCAAGTTTGCACTAGGCCGCCCCGACTTCCTTCCTGGGGATGCAGGACACGCCGACACCTCTGCCCTTGCCTTCCCTGGATATTTTATAGGGAGGGGGCACAGGAAGACCCCTCCTAAGAGCAAGGATTCTCCATTTTTTTTTTTTTTTTGTTCACCCAGGGGAAATCCTTTATGGATACCCGAGAGGCCCGGGGGGACCTCTACGGGTTATGTGGGACTCACCGAAGGGGAAAAGAAGTTCCCCTCTGGCATACCCACTAAAACCCCTGGGGGTGACCATCCCTAGCCATTATAGAAGGGGAGCTGGGCATCGCCAGTGGCATTCATCCAGCTCCCCTTCTGGCTTGGCCTCCAAAAATGGAGGCCCCAATCTCGGGGGGAGGGAGTGCCAGGGTCTCGTAATAGCACTCCCTCCCCGGTATTATAATACTCTACACTGGGGAAGGCCGGGTCACCTCGACCTTCCCCCGCCCCCCCAGATGTTAGAGGGGGGCCGCCCCCGGATCTTAGTGGGGCAAGAGATGACTGGAGGCCCCCGCCTCCAGTCACCTCTTCTTCTTTTTCTTTCTCCGCTTCCCAGCCACCAAGACCGGCCCCGGAGCAGGAGAGGGAGAGGGAGGCAAAACTCCCCCACCCCCCCTCGACTGTTCCACCTCCCAATCCAACTGCTTACGGCTGATCTTAATTTTGCGGTCGTTAAAGCAGCGGATTGTTTCCTCCCCTATTTGCTTACGAGTAAGGATTATCTCCTCTTTGTCTACGTCCTCAGGAGCAAAGGAGAACAGACTTAATTCCCCTCGGGTGTCCTTTCATCCTCCTTCCCCCTGGCCCCATCCTCCAAGGCCAAGGGGATATTTCTGGCGGTACCCGCCGCCGCCTGTCCTTCCCCAACCGGTAACCTATGTAGGCTGACCGCCGGGAAAAGACAGGACAGCTTTGGGTCCGCCTCTGCCACCTCTGCCACCCTCGAAGGGGTGGATACCTCCTCAGGAGCCGGGAGAGGAGGAGTAGGAACCTCTCCTCCCCCGCACTCCTCAACATCCATAGGAGCCTCAGACGAGGACCCCGCCGGGGTGGATCCCTCGGTGACCCCCGCAGAGAGCGTACCCTCCTCCTGCTGCTCTGCAGAGGTATCAGTATCCATAACCTCCTTTTCGGGAGGACACACCTCCAAGGATGTCCCCACCAGTGAGGACACCAACACTGACTCCCTAAGGGAAGTCACTGCCCTTCCCTTGGGTCTCCTCCTTTTCCCCCCTTTGCGGGGGGGAACCACCGGGCAGGTGGGCCCACCGATACGGTGGGACGCCACCTGCCCCGCCTCAGAACACGACGGGCAGTGCGCGGCCCTCACCGTGCACGCCCTCACTTGATGCTCTTCGGCTCCGCACCGGAGGCAACGAGTGCTCCGGTCGGTAGCCGAGAGACAGAACCTCCGGGTGTGCCCCCGCGCCAGGCACCGGAAGCACCTGGCGGAGGACACACCCACCGCCGAGGGGGTCTGGGTGCCCACCGTCCGCGTGGGACACCCAGACCGCCCTCCCTTTTTCAGAACCGAGGCGTATGTAGGAACATACGCCTTGGCTCCTAGCATCTGCCCCCCCATAACATGGAGGAGCGCCTCCAGGACCCTAAGGACAGAGGTCCATAGGGCCCTATCCGCAGTAACCCTTTTGTGCGGGGCGCCTGCGTCGCGCGCCCCGCACAGCCCGTCGTCTGATGACGACATAGGGGGGGGCCGGGACACTACCCTCCCTACGCCGGACCCTGGGGCAAGTGGGTAGGACTTTTTTTTTTGTTATCGAGGAGGAAATCTTTTATAGATACCCCAGAGACTCTGGGGGGTCCCTGGGGTTATGTGGGACTCTCCCAGGAGGAAAACAAGTCTCCCTGGGCCTACCCACTAAACCCTCCCCGGGGTGCCATTCCTTGGCCCATAATGAGGGGTGTGTGGGCATCACCATAAGTATTCTTCCACCCACCCCTCGGGCTGGTCGTCGAGAACGACGACCTCTTCTCAAGGGGAGAGGAAGACAGAATTTCCCCTCCCCCAATTGTCTGTCCTAACGGGGAAGGCCCGGCACCTCGAGACCTTCCCCCGCCCCTACTGGATGTTGATTGGGGGGCCGTGGAGCCCCAGGGGCCCCAGTCCCTGGGACAACCACCCCACCGGAAGGGAGAGAGAAATAATTCTCCCTCCCGGCTGACTTTACCTGATGGGGGGAGGGATTTGGAGATCCCTCCCCCCAGGAGGGAACTCCCTGTTTTTGCTTAGGGCACTCAGGCGTAGGTGCCCCTCGGGAGTTCCCCCCGACCTCCCATTTCCGACTGACAAATCAGGCGTGTGGGCTAAGAAAAGGGTGAGGAGGCCCCCTCAGTGTGCCGGAAAACTAACGAGTGGTTGGCCGGCGTGAGGGGGGACCTCCTCTCTGCTAAAGAGGTGCACCAAAGTGCAGACTGCCCTGAGAGGTGTTGGTGGGATCCCCCAGTTAAACTAGGGGGACCCCATCGCTATCAGGGGCGCAAATGCGCCATGCGACGATGGGGAATCCGCCTGACCCTCCTTAAAGTCGGAGGGGGCGGGTTCCCGTTGTCATCGTCGTCGTCCTCGGAGGGAGAGGATGGAGGCACAACCTCCACCTCCCCTCTCCTAATGCGTTCAGCTATCTCCTTCTGCGACATGACTTTGCCGCAGAAGAAGATGAACGCTGCCCATTTGTTTTCTCCCTCCAGGATCTTGGGAATAATTCCCTGGAGGGAGAGGTCTGCGGTGCCGATCACATCGGTCAGGGCCCGGCGCTCCGTATCCCAGGCGGGACAATCCTTCAGTGTATGAAGCGCCGAGTCCCTGCCGGCCGCGCAGTGATGGCACCGCGTTGTGCGCTCCTTCCCGATGCGACGCAGATAGACCCCGAAACACCCGTGGTCTGTCAGTACCTGCGTCGCGTAGAACGTTAGTCCGCGTCCGCGCTTATCTACCCACTCGGGTAGATAGGGCCGGATGGCGTCGATGGTCCATTTACCCGCCGAGGCGCTCCACAGGGAGGCTTCCCAAGCCTCCACTGCGCCTTGGCGGGCCCTCTTTCGTATTCTAGCCACGGCCCCTGGTGCTAAGCGGGCCCGCCCCACACCGCCCGGCTTCCTCGTGCGCCGGTATACCTTTTTTTTTGTAACGATGGAGAAATCTCTCATAGATACCCGAGAGGTTCGGGGGAACCCCTCGGGTTACGCGGGATTCTCCGGCAAGCATAGCTTGCCGGCCTACCCGCTAGAACTCCACCGGGTGACCTTCCTTGGCCTATAGTGAAGGGGAGCTGGGCATCACCAGTGGTATTCTTCCAGCTCCCCTTCAGGCGTGGCCGTAAATCGGCCTCTGTCCTGGGGGAGGGAGTGACAGAACACTCCCTCCCCATAAATTATCAATCTCGGGGAAGGCCGGGTCACCACCGACCTTCCCCCGCCCCCCAGATGTTAAAAGGGGGGGCCGCCTCCCTGGTGTTATGGGCCCCCGCCCCCAGTCACCTCTTATTTTTCTGCTTCTTCTTGGGGTGGAGGTCAATAGGGGGGAAGGACCCTCCCCCTCCTCCAACCCCTTCATGAAGAAGCGGTTCGACTCCAGCGCAATGTCGGGGGGAACCTTTGCAGGTTTTACCCCCGACATTACCGCATCCACCTCTTCAGAGCGCCGACCCAGGGGCGTCGTCACGTGGCAACGGAGTTCCCAGCCTTTTTTTTGGTTCACGATGGGGAAACCTTTTATAGGTACCCCAGGGATCCTGGGGGATCCCTGGGGTTATGTGGGACTCTCCCAGGGGGAAAAGCAAATCCCCCTGGGCCTACCCACTAAAACCCCACCGGGGTGTCATTCCTTAGCCCATGGAGAGGGGTGGGTGGGCATCACCGTAGGTATTCATCCACCCATCCCTCGGGCTGGTCGTCTGGGACGACCTCTTTCTGGGAGGGAGAGGAAGGCGGAACTTCCTCTCCCCCAATGTCTGTCCTAACGGGGAAGGTTCGACACCCCGAGACCTTCCCCCGCCCCTCCCGAATGTTGGTTGGGGGGGCCGTGGTGCCCCAGCCTCTGGGACGACCACCCCACCGGGAGGGAGAGAGAATGTTTTTTTCTCCCGGCTAGCTTTACCTGGTAGGGGGGAGGGATCAGCGGGTCCCTCCCCCCCCGGGGGAATTCCCTGTTTTTACTTAGAGCCCTCAGCTTGAGCGCCCCCCGGGAGTTCCCCCCTCTCACCGCCGCACGCCTGATCGAGGTCGGACGTGCGGACTAAACTAAAGGTGAGGAGGCCCTTTCATTATGCCAGGCAGTCCACGTGTGACTGACCGGCGCGAGGAGGCCCCCTCTCTACAAAAGGTGCGATAAAACGCACGACCTCAGATGGAGGTGTTGGTGGGGTTCCCCCAAAACACTAGGGAACCCCCTCGATGTCACTGGCGCATGTGCGCCAAGCGGCGGGTGGGAATCCGCCTGACCCTCCTGTAGGTCGGGGGGGCGGATCCCCATCGCCGCTATCACCCTCGGAGGGGGAGGATGGAGGCACAACCTCCACCTCCCCTCTCCTAATGCGTTCCGCCATCTCCTTCTGTGACATCACTTTGCCACAGAAGGAGATAAACGCGTTCCACTTCTCCTCTCCCTCCAAGATTTTGGGGATGATACCTCGGACGGAGAGGTCTGCAGTGCCGACCACATCGGTCAGGGCTCGACGCTCTGTGTCCCAAGCGGGACAATCCCTCAACGTATGGAGCGCCGAGTCCCTGCCGGCCGCGCAGTGGTGGCACCGCGTCGTGCGCTCTTTCCCGATGCGACGCAGGTAGACCCCGAAGCACCCGTGGTCCGTCAGTACCTGCGTCGCGTGGAACGTTAGTCCGCGTCCGCGCCTATCTACCCACTCGGGTAGATAGGGCTGGATGGCGTCGATGGTCCATCTGCCCACCGAGGCGCTCCACAGGGAGGCTTCCCACGCCTCCATTGCGCCTTGGCGGGCTCTCTTCCTGATCCTGGCCACAGTCCCTGGTGCTAAACGGGCCCGCCCCACACCGCCCGGCTTCCGCGTACGCCGATATACTTCGGCGCACGCGTTGGCCGAAAAAACGATGGGGACGAGACCCACCAGGACCGTGGCTGCCGCGTATGACGTGGTACGATAGGCCCGAGCCGCGCGAATGGCCAGCCGCCGCTGCACACGCTGTAGGTCAGCTCTGATTTTGCGGCTGGCCGCCGCGGCCTCGGACCATACCGGTGCTCCGTATAGGAGCACCGATTGCACCACGTTGGCGTATAGCCTTTGTACGCGGCCCCCAGGACCACCGACGTTCGACAGGAGGCGGCCTAAACTGACCGCCATCTTGTCTGCTTTGGGGGTTACCTTTTCGAAATGTTTGGTGAACCCCCAAAGCCCATCCAAGGTGAGGCCCAAGTACTTTATAGTAGGCCCCACCTGGACGCGGACCTCCCCCACCCAAAGTTGGATGGGGGGAGGTTGCCCCTTCTCTTTGCTGTAGAAGAAAACTGCTTCAGTTTTCGCGGGGGCAACCTCCAAACCCATTCGGCTTATTGAGCGCACGACCGCGCGGACGGCGTCGTTTGCGCTGTCACGCGCTTCTTCCCAGGTGCTCCCCCGGGACAATACTAAGATGTCGTCTGCGTAGCAAAGCAGACGACTGCCCCAGGGAAGCGCCGTGCGGAGCACCCTGTCATAAGCGAGGTTCCATAGCAGGGGCCCCAACACAGACCCCTGCGGAACCCCGCAATAGGCAGGCCTACAGGCTGCCAGCTCCAGCTTGTTGGTGAACTGGAGCTCCCTGTCGCGGAAATAATCCTGGACAATGTCCACTAAATATCTGGGGAAGCCATGGTACTGCATGGCTTCCCCAATGACCTCCCAGGGGAGGGAATTAAAGGCGTTGACGATGTCAAGTGACACCGCCAACGCCACGTCTCCCTCCCCGGTAATTTGGTCCGAGAGGGCCTTGAGTGACATAATTGCGTCAGTCGTAGACAGGCCCTCTCGGAAACCAAATTGGTCCCGACTAAGGTCGGGACCATTCCGCGACGACCTCGGTGCTCGACGAGTCGGCCGGCAATAATTCTCTCGAAGAATTTGCCTGCCTGATCTGAGACCTCGAGCTCCGGAGACCAGGGGGGAGGCGGACCCTTCGGAGGGAGATCAACATCTCTCCAAGGGAAAAGAGCCTCCACCACCCGCTCCAGAAACTTGGGGTCTATCGTTTGCGTCGTTGGGGGCACCGCCGGACGTAGTCAGTTAAGTACCATCCGGTACGGTCGCCCCCAGGGGTCCTGGTCGAGTTCTTCTATTAACTTTTCCCAGGCCTCTGGCCTTGGCCGTGCTGATGGCTGCCCGCAGCGAATTCCGCGCGGCAAGGAATTCGCTGCGCGCCATAGCACACTCTCCTCTGCCCGCCCCTCGCCGCCGGGCGCGGAAGAGATTGCGGCGCGCCAAATTGGCTTGGCGCCTCAGGTCCGCAATCTCCTCTGACCACCAGTAAGCAACCCGACAGGGGACGGGCCTACAGCGGGGCATGGCCGCGTCACAAAGGCGCTCAGCCATGCCCCTTATGTCCTCGGCCTCCGCGTTGGCGTCCACCTGGTCGGTAAGATTCACCGACCAGGTTTCTGCCGCGGCGAAGGCCAACAGACGGTCCTGATCTAACTTTATCAGGGACCATCTCTTCGGGGGTGCGTTGCCCCCCGCACGGCGGCGGAGTAGCACTTCTCGGGGAGTGGCGACCACGTCCATTTGAATTTGGACGTGGTCTGACAGGATATCCCTGCTGGCCACTCCCCAGTTACTAATCAATCGCGCCGCCCCCGGGGTAGCCCACGTTAAATCAACGATGGACTCCCCTTGGGGGCGGACGCAGGTGCTCTGGGCCCCTTGATTGATCAAGATGAGGTCCAGCTTTGCCGCCCATCTAAGCAGGACCTCCCCCCTAGCATTGGTGAACCGGGAACCCCACGCCCGAGACCAGGCGTTGAAGTCCCCGGCCACCAAGACGGGATGGGGGAGGCATCGGCGTATGCCGTCCCCCAAGTCCCTTAGTAATGCTTTGTACTGGGGGAGAGTTCTGCTAGGGGGCGCGTACACCCCCGCCACGAACAGGGCACCCCACCTCGCTATAACATAGCCCCTCCCACTCACCAGAAGAGAGATGGGAGGGGAGCGAGAAGAATGCCTTCTGATAATTGCGGCGGAGCCGTCCGCGTCCGCCAACCAGTTGGGGTTATTCCCCGGGACACGGTACGGCTCCGCCACAACTCCGAGGCCTGCATCACGCTCCGCCAGGTCCTGAATAAATAAATCTTGTGCCTGGCGGGCGTGATTGAGGTTCGCCTGGAGGAGCCTGATGGAGGCGAACTTTATGCCTCCATCGGCTCCCCCCCGCCGGATCCCTCTGTGATGCCGTGCAACGGCCCTTCCACATCACGTGGCAGCATACCAAAACGACCACTAAAGAGCTCGTTGCCGGTAATAACCGGCTTACTCTTCTCCATCCTTATGTCCCCGGTTGCCACTGCCGGAGCAGCGTGAACCAGGGCCATGGTGGTAACGGAGGTGGCCGCCTGATCCACCTCCATACCCACTTCCTCACTCCCAGCATCAACTGGGGGAGCCCCCTCCCGCGGTCTTTGCGGGAAAGGTTCCGGGACCACCTCCATCCTCTCTGTTGCCTCCGTTATAGCAGCGGCAGCAGATGCAAGGGCCGCGGGAGTGGCCGTATTTGCCGTACCCCGGCCCTTCTTTTTCTTGCCCTTGGAGGGCCGACATGCGTCGCCCCCATTCTGTGCTGATCCGGCCTCCTTGCGGCCTTGCATACCGCGCAAGAGACCGGATTCGTACAGTTGCTTGCCCGGTGCCCGGCAACCCCGCAGTGATAACAGCAATCACTGCGATCCGGGTTGTCGGGACACTTGGCCCTAACGTGGCCCCCCTCCAGGTATCTAAAGCACTGGAGGGGGCGCTTAACTAGGATCTCGACCCTGGCCGAGACCCATATTAATTGGAGGCGGCCCGCCTTAACGATCCGATTGGCCGCCTCCACAGGGCACTTAACGATGGTCGTGCTCATGCCCCTCGGATTCGGTGGGGGACGAATCACCCCCACTTTAACATCCGAGGGACTGCACGCGCCCTGCTCCGTCACGGCTGACCCGACCTCCTCGGGGGTCACCGAGGGCTCCAAATCGCGTACCCTAACATCTACGGTGCGCTTTGGGCGAGCCACTCGGATCCCCCCTGGTCTTTGAAGAGGTCGGCCAGTTTAGCGGCAAACTCATCCGCCTTCCTCTCACGGTCCACCCCGGAGATCTCCAACACCATTGCTCCGGTGGCCGCTGTCCTGGGCTGCAGCCTTTGAATTCCTATCTCCGCGATGGAGATATTGGCTTTGGCCCTGTTCAGGATCTCTCTGTATCCCCCATCGGCGGAGGTAATCGTTACCGCCGCCGTCGTGGGGGATCTCCTCTTCGACGGCTTCTTTTTAGCTCCTCCCCCCTTTTGAGAAGGGGAGGGGCCCTTGACCGTCTCCGGTTTCTTGGAGGCAGAAGCTGGGGGAGTAGCCCCCTTCTTCGCCTTTCTCCCGACGACCTGGCTCCAGGTCGCGCCGCCCGGCGGGGTGCCCCCAGCAGTGGGGGAGGTCTCCGTACGAGCCGGAGCGGAGCGGCCCGGAGCTGGCGCCGGTACCGCAAGAGCAGCCCTGCTCCCCCCTTTGGATGTTGTGGGGGGGCGTGGGGCTGCTTTCTGGGAAGGCTGTGTCCCTCCCTTCTTCTTGCCCTTCTTCTTACTCTTTACGGAAGAGGAAGGGTCGTTGTTATTCCCCCCCGCGGTATTGGTTGGGGGGGGGGCAGCCTTCCTGGTCGGCTGTGCCTGACCCGTTGGAGTCCTGTCCGGCGGCGGGGATCTCAGGATGGGAAACACCTGAGGGAGATCCCTTATCATAGCCGAGGACACGGCCTGGACCAAACTTTCCAGGGACATGTCCCCCACTTTATCCGCCCTCTTCTCGGTTGAGGACTCCTGTCCCGAAACAGTAGGCGGCGGGGCCTCTTCCGGTAGCCTTACCGGGGGGCGCCCCAGCAACGATGGTCGAAGAGCTGGGAAGTTGTCCAGCTCTTCTTGCGTTGTCACGGGGCGCTCCACCGGGAGGTCCTGGGAGGGAGTGCATACCTCCTCCTCCCCTCCGAACAGCTCCATCTGTCCCCCCTTAGGCTTCCTTAATAGGTAGGGGGATCGAGGAGGGGAGGTCCTCTCCATCTCCTCTATTCTCTTTTTGAGGTCCGCGACCTCCGCCTCTAAACGGCGGTTGGCCTCGAGGACCTCGGCCGCCCTCTCCCCATCTTTAGAGAGGGGAATCCTTCCAGAGGGGGAACACAGGCACCCCTCCTTCTCCCATCAGGGCTGGGATCATCTGTCTCAATGGCGGCAGCGGTCTCTGAGAAGGCCCCCGCCAGGGTTCCTGAATGCCTTTGATAGGCCCGCTGCCTTGATCGTGGCTACGTGACCAACGATAGCTCCATCGATATTCAGGCAGGTGAGGCCCTGATAATTAACAGCGGGCGACCTGGCGCTTCCTCAACCGAAGTTGCGGGCAAGGCGGGCGTTCTCCACTGCTGGATGGTGTCGTCCACGCCCTTCGCGACAGTCTTTCAAGGCTGTGCTCTCTTTGTTTGACCTGCACCGCATCTTGAGGCGGTGCATTGCCCTAAGGGCATGACTTTGGGAGGACGCCCCCTCGCATCCTTCTCTTAATTAAATTGGGCTCTTTCCCCGCCGCCTGTCAGATTTGGTTAGATGAGCGAATACGAGTCGTGGTTTTGGACCCTCTTCCATGGTCCAAGCCCCCGACATCTATTTTGTCCTGAGCTATCCGACGTTCCCGCCTAATGCTTTGTTGAGCTCTTCTTTGGGCGGAGATCCCTTCTGGGTCTCTTCTTGATCACCGGGAGTCTGATAGTGGCCAATGAAGGGACTCCTCCCTTTTCAGCCTTTCCTCGATCTGGCGTGTCCGCCATCTCATATCCGAGTCTGTTCCACCCTCAAATGAAGGTGAGAATCAAATGAAGGCCACAGATCCATTGCATCACGGCAATGGGTGTGCCTTCCGCTGCGGAGGACCAGGCTTGGGCGCAAGCTCCCTTCCAGATCGCCAGTTCTCCGGCAGGGCTCAGGAAGCACCCTGCCGTAGCCTGACGTATGATGACGACGAGAGGAGAGTCGACACTCTCACGCCGGCTCCTGGACGTCCGATCGCCCTGAGCAGTAATGATCCGCACACGCAAGGCTGGGTCATGATCATAATTGTATTAAAGCGGTTTGTTTTCGGAGTGGCTTTCCCCCAGGCTCTGGTTGGCAACCAAGCCTGCGGGAGCCCGACCTGGCCCTAGAGCCAGACTGGTTTTCCACCACTCCAGCCCAGCTGAAACGTCCGAGTTGGGCCTGAGTGGCTCCAGCCCGGTGGGCCCAGGGAGTCTGGGGCACCACCGGCCCGTCCCCCACTTCACTCCCCCTGGGCCATGTGCACAGGGACCACGTCCCGCAGCCGTTAGGAGGGAGCGGTGGGGCGTCAACCCCATTGTGGGACGCCGCTTCCCTGATGCCAGGGCACAATTTCCCCTGCCTATGTGAGATTGGATATACTCCTAGACACGAGCGACTGGTACCCATTGTCCCCTCTCTTCCCCACTGATGCCTGCTCGCGCCCGGGAACACTGGACGCTAAGACACCCAGTTTGGCTGAACACCTGGCCCCCACCTCTGGGATACCTGCCGCCCGGAGCACCGGGACAGAAAATCTTCACACCCTAGCACTCCACCACACCACCGCCGCCGGGCCCGGACCACGGAATAAGTCCGAGGCTCGGAGCGTGCGGCCTGGCAAGTAAACCTGGTGCGCCTTTAGACTCCTGAACGAATTCCAGGAGCCTCTCCACCACGACAAGGTGGCACCACCGGAGGGGCGGAGCCCCAGCCTGGGTTCTCCTTCCGTTGCCTGACGACGGCGCCCCTGATATGATCGGGATTTCCTTGGGAGGACGCTGCATTAAAAGAAATGCCTTGTCCTCTGAGGTTCATGAGACCCCCAACTATGCGGGGGTCCCTACGACGGAAATTTTTCCAACACCTCCTCCAGCAACACCTTATGGTGCGGAGGAGGTGTTGGGTTCCGCAGGGAGGGTCTCTATGCCATCCCAGGACATTGACGGGGGAGGCGATGACGGATGACAAAGGCAGTTATGCCCAATGCCTCCTGACTCACTCCCCCGACGGCCCTGGACCGACACCTCCTTCGGTACCTCCTTGCAAGAGAGGGGGTGACTCTCCCCCTGTTCTTCCACCTTGGGGGAACCTTAGTTCCCCTAGGTTTCCTGTTTTTGGCCTGATCGGGGGCGCGTTCGCGAAGGAGCCGCCCCCACCTTTCATCCTTTAGCCTTTGCAGGCTGACGGTAGGGGGAGGCTGGAAAGCTCATATCTCCAGCCACCTCCCATCCATCCTCGACTCTGGCCGGAAGGGTCACCTCCTCTCCCTCAGGGGCCAGTCCACTAGGTCCCCCGCAACCAGGG